>MCJB01007169.1:125527-184960 GCA_002018475.1 Nicotiana obtusifolia
AATGCGACCGCATTCTGGTCGCATTTCTGACGCGAGTCCAGCCCAGAACTCTGTTCCATTATGCGATGGAAGATGTCACATTTGCGGTCCGTAGTTGCATTATGCGGTCCGCATACTGGACGCATTTTTGACACAATTTCAGCCCAGAAATCTGTTTCAGTTTGCGATCCTGTTGTTGGATATGCGGTCCGCATTTGTGCTTTGCGGTCGCATATCCAACTATGCGACACTTCTGCTCTTTTTCTTAACTTTGGGAATATTTACCGGGTTCTTAGGTCCTTATATGCAAACTACTTCACAGCGTATTCTTATGTACAAATTTACGGGTTGTAACATGGGAAATTTCATATACCAGCTGATTTTGTAATTCTTGACTATGCTATGGACAAGGAAATCCCTATTATCTTGGGGAGACCAATTTTTAGCCACTGGAAGAGCCCTTATGGATTCGGAACGTAATGAAATTAAATTATGAGTGAACAATGAAGAAGTTACCTTCCAAGCTAGTAAGGGTATGAAGCTGCCAAATGAGTATGAGAGCATTTCAGTGATTGGTAATGTTGATGAAGTAGATGATGCTGTTGAGATGAAGATGGAAGAACATTGCCTAGGTGAAGCATTGGCAGCTATATTGGTAAACTTCGAAGGTGATGATATGGACGGTTTTATGGAGTCGGTGAATGCGTTGGAGGGGCGTGGTTCTTACTCATATACTCTACCAAAGCTGTCCCTTGATTTGGAGAATAGAGCTACACCTCCTGCAAAGCCGTCTATCATTGAGCCACCACAAATAGAGCTCAAACCACTTCATCCGCATTTGAGGTATAAATTTCTTGGCTTAAATAATACTTTACCAGTAATTGTTTCTTCTTTGTTGAATGATGTGCAGGTGGAACAGTTGCGGAAAGTTTTGAAGGAGCATAGACAGGCCATTAGTTGGACAATTGCGGACATTCGGGGGATCCCTGCTGGAATTTGTGAGCATAAGATTCAGTTAGAAAGTGGGACCAAACCAAGTGTGGAACATCAGCGACGGTTGAACCCGTCAATGCAGGAAGTAGTTAAGAAGGAAATAATCAAATGGCTGGACGCTGGGGTAGTTTACCCAATTGCTGATAGTTCATGGGTGAGCCCGGTGCAATGCGTGCCGAAGAAGGGAGGCATGACCTGTGATCAAAAATGAGAAGAATGAGCTTATCCCAACAAGAACAGTAATCTGATGGAGGGTATGCATGGACTATAGGAAACTAAATAGTACCACATGCAAGGACCATTTCCCTATGCCTTTTATTGATCAAATGCTTGATCGGCTAGCTGGAAAGTCCTTTTATTGTTTCCTTGATAGATACTCTGGTTATAATCAGATCAAAATAGCTTTGGAGGACTAGGAGAAGACAACATTCACATTCCCATATGGAACATTTGCTTTTAGCCGGATGCCATTCGACCTATGCAACGCTCCGGCTACCTTCCAGAGATGCATGATGTATATCTTCTCCGATATGGTAGAGGACTTTCTTGAGGTTTTTATGGATGATTTTTCGGTAGTAGGTGAGACATTTGAGCATTGCCTGACGAATCTCAAATAAGTGATCAAGCGATGCGAAGAGACAAACCTTGTGCCAAATTGGGAAAAATGCCACTTCATGGTGGATGAAGGTATTGTTCTGGGACATAAAATCTCAAGGCGTGGCATAGAGGTAGATAAAGCTAAAATAGAAATCATCTCTAAGCTTCCTCCACCCACGTCCGTCAAAGGTGTTCGTAGTTTTTTGGGGCATGCCAGATTCTACAGTCATTTCATTAAAAATTTTTCAAAGATTGCAAATCCTATGTGTTAACTCCTTGAGAAGGATTCCAAGTTTGTCTTTGATGAGAAATGCCTCAAAGCTTTTGAGGAACTGAAGGAAAAGCTCACCATGGCACCCATTATTGTCACACCTGATTGGTCACTCCCTTTCGAACTTATGTGTGACGCCAGTGGTGTAGCTATTGGAGTGATGCTGGGCCAACGACACAATAAAGTTCTTCACCCAATCTACTATGCTAGCAAAACACGTAATGGGGCACAGATAAATTACACACAAACTGAGCAAGAACTGTTGGCCATTGTTTATGCTTTCGAGAAGTTTCGTGCGTATCTGCTGGGCTCCAAAGTAATTGTGTACACCGATCATACAGCTCTCCGCTATCTGATGGCGAAGAAAGATGCAAAGCCGCAGCTGATTTAATGGGTTTTGCTGCTGCAAGAGTTCGATTTTGAAGTGATGGATCGAAAAGGAACACAAAACCAAGTGGCAGATCACTTGTCCAGAATCGAAGAAGCGGGGAGACAAAAAGGAGAGCTGGAAATCAATGATGCATTTCCAGATGAACAAATACTGGCGTTATCCAATACCTTTGCACCTTGGTATGCAGACATCGCTAACTACATAGTCAGCGACCTTATTCCGAAAGGGTTGGAGTCTTACCAAAAGAAGAAGTTCTTGAGGGATTGTCAAAACTATTAGTGGAAAGAACCCTTCTTGTTCCGTGTCTGTGCGGACAACATCATCAGGAGATGCGTGCTTGAGGAAGAAATGCTACAAATTTTAAAAGCTTGTCATGACTCACCGGTTGGGGGTCATCATGAGGGAAATAGAACGGCGGCAAAGATCTTGGAATGTGGTTACTACTAGCCGTCCATTTATCAAGATGCTAATCAGTTGGTCAAGTCTTGTGACCAATGCCAAAGGCAAGGCCCAGTCTCTAGGAGGCATGAGATGCCGATGGACTTTGTGATGGAAATCGAACTGTTCGACGTCTGGGGTATTGACTTCATGGGCCCTTTTATAAGCTCATGTGGGATGAAATATATCTTAGTGGCTGTGGACTATGTGTCCAAATGGATAGAAGCCATTGCTTTACCAAACAACGAGGCTCGGAGTGTGACCGCGTTTCTAAAGAAGAATATTTTCACCCGGTTTGGCACTCCAAGAGCCATTCTCAGTGATGGAGGTTCACATTTCTGCAACAAAGCCTTTAAAGTTCTCCTTGACAAGTATGGTGTCAAGCATAAGGTTGCCACACCCTATCATCCACAGTCGAGCGGTCAAGTGGAGGTATCTAACAGGGAAATAAAGAGCATACTAGCAAAAATAGTGAATGCAAACATGACCGACTGGTCGAAGAAGCTAGATGATGCTCTATGGGCATACCGCACAGCGTACAAAACCCCCATTGGTACATCCCCTTATCGGCTAGTTTTTGGAAAAGCTTGCCATTTACCTGTGGAACTTGAGCATAAGGCTATATGGGTCTTAAAAAGATTAAACATGGATTTGGCAGAAGCTGGGGCTCTGAGGCTAGCACAATTGAATGAAATGGAGGAGTTCCGTCTCCACGCATATGAAAGTGCAGCCGTGTATAAAGAAAGAATGAAATTTGTCCATGACAAAAAGATCTTAAAAAGAGAATTCAAGGCAGGGGATCTGGTATTGCTTTTCAACTCAAGACTAAAATTATTTTCGGGGAAACTAAAATCTAAATGGTCTGGCCCTTTCAAAGTTGTCAATGTCTCTCCCTTTGGAGCTGTCGAACTAGCATCGGAGGATGGGCTCCGAACCTTCAAGGTGAATGGTCAAAGAATTAAGCATTACTTGGGAGCAGACGGTGAGAAGCATTTGGTAGAGCAGCTGGCTCTAAAGGATGTTCCATGCCCAACCATAGAATGATTTCAGAGGCGTCTCAGCTTCGTTGTGCCGCGACGTTAAATCAAGCGCTTCATGGGAGGCAACCCATGTGTGGTAACATTTATTTTTGCTTGTTGTTGTAACTTTATTTAAGTTTTTGATATCATAGTTTTATTTAGGGCTATTTGAAGGGTGTTTTGAGATGCAGGAGTTTGACAAAAGGACACAAAACTGAGAAGGAGTTCTTGCAACTGAAGACAAACAACTATGTGACAAATGCTATACAAATGCGGTCGCATTATCAATATGCGAGCCGCATTTGTGTCGCAAACTGAAGCAAAAAGTTGGACTGAACTGGCTGTCAAAAATGCGAAGAGGTACAGCATTTTGCGGACCGCATTTGAATTATGCGATCCGCATTTTCATCGCAAACAGAGACAGAAAGTTTGGCTCACAATGATGACACAAATGCGGTGAGGTGTTCTAATTTGCGAATCGCATTTAAACTATGCGATGACTTAACCATCGCATAGTGACAGGCAAGTGTCCGCATTTCCTCCTCTTTTAAATCCTTCAATATACTATAAAAAAAAAGAGAAAAAGAACAGAGAAACGAACACCAAAAGAGAATATCGGTGAAGAACTGAGATTCAAGCTTACCAACAACAGAGTTCTGATTAAAATTGTCTTATCTCCTGAAATCTTCTTCTTAGGTATGTGTGCTGATCCACTAAACTACCACCTCTGCTATGCCTTTGATTTTCACTCTACAAGTTAGGTTTGTGGCTCATTGTAGACGTTTGAGCATTTTGGGGGATGGATACAGGAATCTAGGGCTATCAGTTATAGGGGGATGAACATAATTGTAAATCCAAAGGTATTTGCAGTCCACAAAATCAAAATGTGGACCGTGTTTTGACCGCATCCCTAAAACCCTAGATACCTGAAGAAGACAAAATATACGGTGCCTTTGCGATCGCATAACTACTATGCAGACCGCAAAGGCACATCAAACAGGGTCAGAACATCTGGAGTACCACCAGCAAATCTGCGTCAAGTTTGCGATCGCATATCTCACTTTGCGGTAGATATGCAATCGCATATGTGCTCTACTAACATGTCTGTGAACAAGAACATTCTGCGATGGTTATACGATTCGCATAGTGGTTATGCGACCGCAAACCACGCCGCATTCATTTAATTCTTTGTTGATTCTTCCTGTTTTCTTTTCTCTACTGATGACAATGTCGCTTACATCTTACCCTCATGCACATATGGCACCTCAAAAGCATTCCGCAAAGAAAAGGACATCATCCGGTCCTAACATGGCACAGCCCAAACATGTAAGAATGGAACCAAATTTGCCAAGCACCTCCCAGTTTGATGAGGAGACCCGCTTGCCCGAAGTTGATCTAGTGGCTGAGGCCAGAAGGAAGCATGGAGATGACCTTCAGCTTAGATTCGGGGTCGAAGGCTCCAGGACATTGTTTAGGGAGGGGCTAACTAAAAGAAAAAAATTGGGAGAAAAATAGTTGAGTTTGAATGGACTACAGGAACAGTACCCTCATATTCTCGACAACATCAAAACGAGAAAATGGGAGTATTTCACTAGGGATCCTAAAGAGTACAACGAGTCAATGGTCCGAGAATTCTATGCATCATATGGAGATTTAAGAACGGGGTACCACAGACGCAACAGAATATTTACTGGCGTCGTACAGGTTCAGGGTAGGAGTGTGTTCTACAACAGTGAGCATATTAATGAACTCTACTTGCCCGATTGGCAATCAGGCACAGCCGAGTATGATGCCAAGTACTCCAACAGAGAAAATGAACGTGGGTGGATAGCGTCCATTATTGCAAAAGGGATTCCTGCTTGGATAAACCCTGGAAAGAAGATCTATAAAGAGGACCTCACAAGGGAGGGGAATTTTGGCTGAGCTTTGTCACCTCCCATTTAATACCGTCCATAAACGAAATAGATATAAGCATTGAGAAAGCACTTCTCATTGCGTGCATTATGGCCGGTATAAAAATCGATGTGGGGAGTCTCATCTTCCAGGAGATTGGTATCCGGGCAACGCAGCGTGCCACATCACTTCCATTTTTGAGTTTGATCACAGCCCTTTACTAAGCTGTGAACGTGCCTTTCTTGCCACAAGCTGACAAACTCGAAAAGTCAACGAGGGATATAGATATCACTCGTATCAGTGATTCTGCTGCCCCAACAGAGACCCCACTTCAGGACCTTGACTCCCAAACTCTCATATCTCCCCAAGATCCAGAAGCCTCCACTGCTGCTGCAGAGCCTACTTCCCCGTCCACCACGGGTCAACCTTCGTCGACAATGCCAGCCCTTTCAAGACTTGGTCTTATTGCACAACATGCCAATGCCAAAGTGGACCAACTCTTGAAAACCCTGCCACACCTGATCAAACAAGCCCTGACTCCAGTTCAAACGTCAGTAACCGCTCTCCAACAACAACAAACATTGTTTGGGGATCGTTTGCACAAACTTGAGTCTAGGGTTGAACAGATAGGAAGAGGTGAGGTTAGGGGTTTACCCCAGATGAGGGAGGAAGTGAAATCTATGAAGACCGAACTCCAGAAAATGCAAAATTTGGAGTTCGACATAGCATCTCTCCTCCCCAAAGAGGGTGACCAGGGTGCAGACATTGCTGCACAAGACCTGGGCTTGGACTTCACTGCTCTAATGGCAGACATTGCACCTTCGTCTGCCAGAGTGTCTCAACCTCTAGCTCATCCGGTACCGGTTGATGTTACTGATGACGAGACATCGGGACAGTCATCAGAGTTAGAGGGGGAAGAGACAGAGGACACCAGTTCATGGTCCGACGAGGCTGATAACCCTCAGGAGAACGACAAAGCGATTGCTGCTCCAACAGTGGAGGAAGAGGAGCACGCACAAATTGAGCGGGCCATACAGCACTCGCTAGCAGATGTGGCCGCCCTTGCCGACCCATCGGCCACTCAGCCACCAGTGGGCGAAGCTAGCAGCTCAGCAGCCCCACCACCAGCTCCCGTTCAGTCTCACAGCCCTCCTGCAGCTACAAAGGATCCATAGGCCATTGAGTCCCTTAGCGCGAATGCGCCCCAGGGAGCCCCTTGAACTCTAACTTCTTTTCTTATGCATTGGGGACAATGCATGATTTCGGTTGGGGGTGGTAGCCTTATCTATACATTTGATCTGTTTTCCTGTATGTTTTGTGATATTAGTAACCGTAAAATATGTATTAATGTTTAATGATTTCTGTATATATGTTGTGTAGTTAAATAGATAATAAAGTTAAGTTTGCCAATAAAATCCCCTTGTTTTTTCTTTGCCGGGTTCTTTTTCAAGGGTGTAATAGTAGAACTAGGACAGTAAAATGAGACATGTTGACCGGGACAGTGTAATTGTTTAGTATCAAGCATGTGCATCTGTGTGTAGATTATACCCTTTTTAACAGATCAACTGTGTGAACTTGAGGCTCACTCTGTAACTCTAGGTCTACCTAGAGTCATGCATTTATACATGAGGAAAGCCTCGAGTGGCCAAATGTTAACTCTAAAGCTGTAAACTATGTTAATCGAACAGTTTGTGTGCCATGTGTGTGAGCTCTTTGTTTAAATAGTTCTTGTGTTTGCTTCTGCCACCTAGAACTTGCCCGGTTGGTTTTTCGACGCTTATTATAATTATACTGAGTTAGAGAGAGGATCTTAGGCATTCTTTGTTTTACTTATGAAACCACTTTAGCCTTTTTAGCCTACCTGTGCATAAATAATATCACTAGTACCCTATTTGAGCCTTTTAGCCTTTTCCTTGGCCTCCTCATTACAAACCTTTCCCGTTCGTAAAAAAATAATCTCTTTTGAACCCGTTCCTCCTTGAACATTGAGAATGAGGCTAACACCCTAAGTTGGGGGTGTGGGTCAAAATGGAAATGGATAAGGTTATGCAGTGAGGGTAAGAGCTTATACCTCAAAGTGCTAATGGGAATTTATGAAAGATCCAGAAGTGAAAAAAAAAAGAAAAAGAAAAGAAAAAGACAATAGTTATATATGTATTTATAATAATGGAGCTCTAGAGGAAATTAGAAAGGTATTTAAGGTGGGTCCACATTGGGAACTAAACGCCATTGAGGCTATGGGGTGTGAAAAGAAGCAAAGTGTAAAAAGCAAGAAAAATGTAATTAGTGTTCAAGGAGGATGTAGTCACTCATATCTAAATATTTATCCTACCCTTCCTTAAACCTATATTACAAGCTTAAAAAGTCCTTATGTGTTCTCCAACCGAGTGTTCTTAGAAGCAGGTGACGAATTAAAATAAGGGCGAGCCTATGGTATGGTATGTGGTGACACTTGAAATTTTGTTCTGAGAGTGAGTGTATTTGCACTTTAGTCCCTTTATCTTGTTATGATAAATATTGTGAGTTTGGGACTTTCTTTCTAGTGAGCACATGAACTGCGAGGTTGATAGAAAGTTGAGTTTTGAGTAAAGCATAAGGGCATTCAGCTGAAGGTAGCCTTCAGTCACTTTGTTGAGGCTCAAATTTCACAAGCTGATTGGTTGTCCTTGAATATACTAATGATTCAGGGAGGGTAAAGCAGTCAAAGAGGTATGCTTGAAATACTAATAACAAACACTGTCCATAGTCATTATTGTTTCATATTTGGTAAGTAGAGTCTAGAATAGGATAGTATCGTTTTAGTTGCTTGAGGACAAGCAAGAGTTTAAGTTGGGGGTGTTGATGTGCCGGGGAATTCCGGCACATTTTGATACTACTTGCTTAGATTTTAACTTGTTTTACGTGCAAATTCCATCGATACTTATGTTCAGTGTATTTGCAGTACATCAAGTGGAAGGACCTAAAAGCACGGAAAAGAGCCCAAAAAGCCAACTGAAGACAAGAAAAGCATTCAACAGCATCGCAGATGTGAATATGCGGTCGCAAATAGCACATGCGAACAGCATATTTCACAATCAGATCGCAAACAAGGACAGAACTCTGGGCACTTCTTCATGTTAAGAATGCGGTCGCATATGCGACCGCATAACTAGAATGCGAACCGCGAACATGCACTGGGGAATCGCAGACGCAAGCAGAGTTTTGGGTGAAAGTCAGGGTAAAGAATGCGATCGCATTTCGCGATCGCATAATCAATATGCACACCGTAAACCCAACCGCAAATCAAATATGCAGTTTACAGAGTGTTGGATTTGCAATGCAGAAGGGTTTCGCATTTCTTCAATGCGGACCGCAATTTCAGAATGCGACGAAGGCAAAATCCCTGGGTCGGATATGCGACGGATGAAGAAGATTTGCGGACCACATTTCTGTTTTGCGACAGAAATGCGATCCGCATTATTAACATCAGGGGCAAATTAGTCCTAACTTCGCCTCGGTTTTTGAGCCTTTATAAATAGGTTTAATAGGGTTTTGTGGAGGATATCTTGTCAGAATTGAGAGCACAAAGTATGACACTTAAACTATTTTGAATTCTTGGAAGCTTTTTGGATCAATTACCTTCTATTTTGTTAAATTATGACAATTACTATTCTTTCACATTCAGTTTTTAGCATGAGTAGCTAATTCTAAACACTAAGGTTGTGAACTCTAGATGGATATGATGTTATTGGAATTTTGATATTGAATATAGTTTCAACGGATGATTGATATTTATTTACTTCTTATTCTTCAAACAATTGTTAGTGGTTGCAAACATTAACAAACCCCATTTAATTCTATCTTTGCTTGGGAAAGTGAGGTAGAATTTGGTAGAAGTAAATAACAAAGACTCAAGGCTTTAAACCTTGTTTAATAAAATCGCTTAGGAATAAGTAGGTTTTAATTTGGCATTAATTGATTGTTCTTAATCACAACTCTTTGTATTTGGGAAAATCATAAAGAGGACATATT
Source organism: Nicotiana obtusifolia (assembly GCA_002018475.1). Classification (NCBI taxonomy): domain Eukaryota; kingdom Viridiplantae; phylum Streptophyta; class Magnoliopsida; order Solanales; family Solanaceae; genus Nicotiana; species Nicotiana obtusifolia. The sequence continues at coordinate 135,120 of MCJB01007169.1, forward strand.
ATCCAACTATTGGAAAATATTTGGTAGTAAATTAGGCATCAATTGCATATCAAGAAAGTCTTCCATTGGAAATATATAATTTTAATCTCAATAGAATTATACTACATTAAGGGGGGCACAACCTTGGTTTCTTTAAGTCATCTTATTTACATTCATAATATTGCAATCAGTCTTCTTTTAAACTTAAATTCAATACACCTTTTTGTTACAATTACTTGATAGAATTACGACTTAGTTAAGTATTACACTAATTAAGTAAACATTTCACACCTATTCCCTGTGAGATTCGACCCCAACCTTGTTGGGTTATTATATTTGACACTGAATGCTTACACTGTTCTTAAGGTGTAATTTGAGTGTATCACTAGGGGCATTGTTATTGATAATATTTGTGTAGTGGTGTGCCTATCTTGTGTGAATCATGCATTTTATGCTTTGTTGTGTTGTTTCCTTTGTGTCATTTGTTGTCTCTGTTCTCATTTGTTTAACTCGAGTTGTAATAGAACACTTGCACAAGCATACACGTAATTAACCACTCATATCGATTTAAGAAGATGAACTCTTATATCTATTGATCATTTACATGTATTCTTGTGTACTTGTCTTCTGTATGAGAGTTGTACTATTGGTACGTGAGTTGTTTGTGCGATTATGAGTTATCATTATTGCTGGCACGTGAGTTGTCCCTACGGATATGTGATATTGTCACTCCCTTAGCACATGAGTTGTCCGTACAGATATAAGATATTAATGGTATTGGCACATGAGTTGTCCATACAGCACGTGAGTTATCCGTGCGATTGTGATTTGTAATGTGGGCACAAGATGCCAAGAGATTATGGTTCGTGACTTGGGACCCGCGAAATGTGGTGATGAGGTGTGGTACATCGGGAAAGTTCTTGTATAAACCTTGTGTGAAAGTAGTTGTTTATTTGGTTTGCTACCTGTTTTTCCTTACTTGGTTTCACCGGACCTTGACTGTATTTAGCTTACTCTACGGCCTATTTGTTCCTTGTTTCTAATTGTTGCTTCTAGTTTTCTATTGCAAATATTGTTTTTATTTTACCATGCTTAGCTTTATATTGGTATTGTTTCCTGTTAATTCACATTTATACTTGTACATGTTATTATGTCTAGCAGGTGTCTTGACTGTCCTCGTCACTACTCCATCGAGGTTAGTCTTGATACTTATTGGGTACCGCTTTGGTGTACTCATGATACTCTTTCTGCACATTTTTGTGCAATCCAGGTACTTCGGAGTTTGTTGATCATTACATAGCTGATCAGATATCGCGGTGGAAACTTCAAGGTATACCTGTCGTCGCATTCGCAGGTCTCGGGGTCACCTTTTGAAGTTTATTTTTTATAGTTTATTTCTATTCCAGAGCGTTGTACTTAGAAATTTCCTAGTGAACTCGATTGTTTAAATAATAGCAAAGACTATTCGACGCCTACATTACGTTGCCAAACCTAAGGGTTTTTTCGTGATTATTATTTTGCAAACAATCGACGCACGATAAAACCGAAGGAAGTAAGACCTGATAAGGCAAAATCCAGAATCGGTTAGACAGGCTAAGGCCCTTTCGAAGCTAACAAAGCTTTAACTATGACCGACGTGGTCAAATCAAATTACGGCTAAGGCCAAGACATACGGAACCAAGACCGAAGTGGTCAATCAAATTACGGCCAAGGCCGAACAATATGAAATTAAGACCGATGAGCTCGAATCAAGTTACAGCTAAGGCTGGACCATATGAAAATTCCTACTTGGTCACATCTAAATGCGGCAAAGGCCGGACCAAATGAAATTCATTACTTGTTCAAATCAAGTTACGGTTAAGACCAAATCGTATGAAAATAAGAATTCTTGATCGATCAAACTGAATCACAACTATAGTCGAATCCGTTCGAAATTTAACATACGATCGAAAGTTCGAATGAAGAACGAGACCTCGGGCAAAAATATGAGGCCGAATTTATTTGACGAAGGTCGAAAAATCCTACTAAGGCATGGCCTCGACCCCTACGAATGTAAAGGCAATCGATAACTCGAACGAGACTAAGGCCAAGTCCACTATCGCTTTGAACAAAGCTATGACTTGAATTATTTTCTATGCTTTGAGTCTATTTCAAGATCGAAGCCAAGTTAATAATGGATCGATCAAATTGCGATTTTATGCCAAGGCAACAAATGATAGTACATAACAAGTGAAGAACGAAAGGTAAATTTGTATATATGTCCAAAATCATACAAGGATGGGGAAATTACATGGTTCAAAAGAAACAAAGCTGGAATTAATCGGCATCATCCTCAGACTCATCCGGAAAGGTTTTTCTCCTCATTTCATCCTCAGCTTTGGCTGCCTCAGCTACGTCGGAAGATAAATCGAGACCATGAGCTTGAAGCTCCTCGAGGACAGCAAGGCGAGCTTGGCACTGAGCATATTCAATCTGTGCCTTCGACTGCTCGAGAGCCGCCTCGGCGTCGGCCTTGTATTGAGCTACCAGGTCATCCGCCGTGGCCTTAGTGTTAGCGACCTTCGATTGTGCCTCCTGAAGCTGGGTGGATAGGACCGTCCGATCAAGGCCAAGCGACTCAATTTCGAGGCGTTTAAGTTCGTTGTCTTTGAGCAAAGCCTTGATCCACTCCTGAAGAGTCACTTTCTCTGCACTTAGATGCTCGACTTGGGTTTTCTACCGATTTAACTCGGCCTTGGACTCACTAAGCTCAGCCTGGAGCCGATCAGATCTTTTGTTCATCTCTCCCATCTGATCGACGCAGGAGGTATATTCCTTCCTTAAGAAGTCTAATTCAGCCTGGAGGCCCGACATCCGGTCTTCAAGGTGGCGACGTCGATCCAGCTCCTGTTCCATCCCTTCTTTGACATGGAGAAACATCCCATAGTATAGCACCAAAGATTGCAAACAAGCCAAGCCAGGGATTGCTAGTTATGAAATTAAAATATCAACGCAAGAGTAAAACAAGTAAGAAGACATACCCTGTTTGCTGCCTGTTGGGCTTCGCTGAATAGACAAGCCCAATCCACAGCATTCATGGAGGCCCGATCTTCCTCCGTTATTATATTGTGAAGGTAGCTCGCTATACCCACCGGGGGACCCAATGCCCGAGCATCTTCGGGGATGGCGAAAGTTATTATCCTTTTCCGCTCAGGGTCCGAGCTGGGAGCAGGAAATTTGTCAACTAGTTTAACACCAGCCGACATCCTGCTCGACTCGGCTGGGGGACTCTTTCTTGGGATGTCGAGGCCAAAGGTATCGGATGATGGCACCCCGTCAAAATATCCCTCAAAGGTACCTGGCATGGCCGGTACTCCGCCCGGTGTCTGTGCCCAAACGTTGTGAGTTCCCTTCAAAGATGTCTCGGAGAAGGAGGGTGAGTGAACCATTCCGGGAGCGTCAGAAGGTTTCCGCGTCGCGGTCGGCGTCTCAGCCCGATCTCCGACCCTTGCCCCCGCGTCACCTCGGGAGGCATCAACCTTTTTCGTTACTGGCTCGGGGACTCTCCGAGCGGGCTTGCGACGCACAAGTTCAGAACTATCCCCTTCCTCAGACTCTTCACTCACAGTGAAAGTGGGATCGGTGACAGCGACTTTTCAAGCTAACATCTTAAGCCTTCTTCCTTTTTTCTTTTCGGGCTCGGCCTGGTCAGGAGCCCTTAACCTCTTTTTCCCTTTCTCCTTCACCGGCGTGGTAAGAGGGCGAGGGGCGGCCCCACCGGTAGCTGCCGATCTCAGCTCGGCATCCTTCGAAAGACCTGCGAAGCGTATCGTCAGATGTAAGTAAAACTTATTTTGAAAATCTGGACCAAAGAAGCCTACCATGATTCTTGGCCTCCCAAAGTCCTTTTGAAATTTCTTTCCAAGCTCGTTCGGAATAAGATCGTTGGGCCACAATCTTCCTGACCCAGTCCTTCAAATCCTGAATGGCGGCCGGGTTTTGAGAAACGGCTACACATTAAAGGCACCGGTTACACGTTATACAACAGTATCGAAAGGGAGATATACTAAGGAACACTCACGCTTCAAATTCCATTTCTCAGGAAATGGCATGCAGTCAGCAGGAATCAGATCGGAAGTCTTAACTCGGACGAATCTGCTCATCCATCCTCGATCCCTATCCTTATCAATGCTTGAAAAGGGAGCCTTGGTGGCACGACGGGCCAGTTTAATCAGGCCCCCTCGGAACATTCGGGGGGCATACAATCGAAGAACATGGTCGAGGGTGAAAGGATGTCCACCCTCAACCTTGCTTACAAAGAAACGGAGGAGATAAAATATGCGCCACATAGAAGGATGGATCTGACCTAAGGAAACGCTGTACCTCCTGCAAAATTCTACGATAAGGGGGTCTATAGGCCCTAATGTAAATGGGTAGGTGTACACGTAAGGTACCCCTCTACATGCGTAGTAATGGCTTCATCCGGAGAAGGAATCACCACTTCTATATCGGCCCAATGACATTCAGCCTTCACCCTTTCAATATGTTTATGGGTGATAGAGCTGACGTAGTCCGAGACCGGTTCACATCGACCGGGCACTGACGAGGTTTTTTCAACCTTAAAATCCATACCGAAGTAAGATGATGTGGGGATGAAAGCTTTCAATGGAGGCTCTGACGGAGATTCTACAACACGAACCGTCTCAACCTCTTCGACAGACTGAGCGGGAGAGTCCTGCCTTGTAGGAACTGATTTTGATGTTTTCGCCATTAACGTAGCAGAAGCAAGGACTGAGAAAAACTGCAGAAAGTTTAAAGGGTTTTTGGGAAGAAAGGGTTAAGGAAGAAGATGGTAAAAAAACGATAGAGCAAAAGTAAAGCATTAAATGCACGGTGAAAGGAGGTATTTATACCTAGTCAAAGGCGGCGGCACCAAACACGAGGCATCATAGCATTAAATGCACGCATTAAATGACAGCATGAAAAGACTGCAGCAGGTACGATGTTCTGTGATGATTGCTTATACTGACATCCGCGTACGTCATAAAGTTACCGTCACGCCCTGGTTGCCATCAAGAACAAGTTAAAAGAAGGCTTTGTCCACGTGTCGTGACTAATATGTACATCGGTCGCTTGCTTCAAGGAGTCGGTGGATAAGGGTTCATATCATTTATTATCTTTACTCTCTAATAAACGAGGGGACTATCTGTATTGGGTCGGATGCATTTATACGAAATCGGGTCGGTTACAGCTATGTGCCATCGGGTCGGGCATAACCTGAGGGAGTCAGAATGGAGGCAGTGTGAGGTCGAACTTTCCCGGTCCGGGATTGAGAGGTCGGGTATGACAGTCGAAGCAGCCGGGACAAGACAGACCGGTATAACCGATCGAGGAACACTAAGAGCTTGAAGACCGGCCTCGATCCGCATATCCCGCCACTCACCGAATATTTCGCCAGGAGTAATTATCTCAACCATCTTAGCCGTTGTGCCACGATTTGAGGAAATTCTATCCCGTATTTTGGGGGATTTATCTTGTAATCAGTTATTTATCTTACTTAGAACTCTAGTTTTGGGCCTATAAGAGGCATTTTTTGTATTCCATGGAGGGAGATCAGATTCTCTCAACTTTATCATCACTTTTCTAGTTGCTTGATACCATTTACACTGTTCATACGAGGATTTTACCATATTGTTATTTAGTATCAAATTGATTCACGGATCCTTAGCACCACGAACAAATTCAATTGTTATCCGGTTTTCAGGGTAAACACACTTATTTATTATTCATTAACTCGTTATCACTGATGTATTCCATGCCTATTTATAATTTCTGCACTTTATTTATTGACCCTTAGTAGGTGTCGATATCAACCCCTCGTTACTACTTCTTCGAGGTTAGACTAGATACTTACTGGCTACATGTTGTTTATGTACCCACGCTACACTTCTGCACTAATCATACAGGATCTGAGGCAAGTACATCTGGTGGCCATTCAGGCACGTACCCCTGCTACCCAGAAACTTAGTGGTGAGCTGTTCTCTATGCCCATTCTGTAGCGTCCGGACTCTCTTCTTCTTGTATTTATTTTTCTGTCTATCTTACTCCAGATAGTAGTATAGGAGGTTTTGTATATTCTAATAGTTTGCTCGTGCACTTGTGACACTGAGTTTTGGGAGATTCTAGTAGATATTTTTATGGTTTTGATTACTAAATTCACTACTTCGCTCTTTTGTTTACTTCATACTTTACATTATTATAATCAGATATTAATCATTCTCTTATTAAATAAAATCAATGACTTTAAAAATATTAAAATGAACGATTACATGGATAGTTCACTGTTGGCTTGCTAGCGGCGATATTGGGGCGCCATCACGACCTATTGTAGGAATTGGGTTGTGACAGCTTGGTATCAGAGCTGTAGGTTCACATAGGTCTCATAAGTCATGAGCGGGACTAATAGAGTCTTGTGGATAAGTGCAGAGATGTCTGTACTTATCTTCGAGAGGCTATAGGGTCTTAGAAAACTTCTCTTTCTTCATCTCCTATCGTGCAGTTGATGTTGTGCTAAGTATCTTTCTCTTATCCTATCATAGATGGCGAGAACGAGTGCGGTAGATGTACCCTGCGGTGGAGAAGCTGCTCCCCCTGTTGCTAGAGGCTGAGGCTCAGGCTGAAGTCGAGGGAGGGCTCCAGCTCCTGCCAGAGGATGAGGGCGTTCTAGAGTTGCTCCTGTTGTGCCACCAGTGGATCCAGTAGAGAATCATGTTATTGAGGAGCAGGGCGAGGTACCTGCAGCTGAGCCGGCACTGGCGGATTTCATGTTCTCAACGGGATTTCAGGAGGTCATGGGCCGTATGCTACGGTTCATGGACTCTATGATGCAAGCTGGTTTATTTCCAGTGGACCCAACCATATCTCAGGCGGGAGGGGGAGCACAGATCCCTACCGCTCAGGCTTCAGGGCATACTGCTGCGTATATCAGACCCCAGGTGCACTACTTGGGGGCGGGGCTCAGCTAGTTGCAGTGGCTATACAAGAGCCCAGACCAGCCACGACCGGCGAGCCACAAAAGCTATTGGATTTATGGACCAGGCTACATCCTCCTGCCTTTGACGGTGAGCGACATGAGGACCCCCAAGACTTTATTGATCGTTGCAAGGTCAGACTGCACAATATGAGAGTATTGGAGTTCCAGAGGGTGGACTTTACCATATTTCAGCTGGAGGGTGGGGCCCGTAGATGGTGGCAGTCCTATCTTCTCAGTAGACTAGCAGGGTCTCCTCCCTTGACTTGGGACCAGTTCACACGTCTCTTTCTGGAGAGATATATCCCACCATCTCAGAGGGAAGAGTTACAAGGCCAGTTCGAGTGGCTCCAGCAGTGTTAGATGTCTATGACCGATTATGAGGTAGGATTCTCTAAGTTGTCTCGTCATGCACATATGATACTCCCAACCGGTGCAGAGAGAGTGCAGAGGTTTATTGCAGGCTTGCACTATGGTATCCAGGTCACTATGGACTGAGCTATTGAAATGGAGACTCTTTACGAGCAAGTTGTGGAGATAGCCCGGAGGATCGAGGGTATTCGTCAGCAGGGCCGAGAGGAGGCGTCGAGGGACAAGAGACTTCGATATTTAGGAGGGTTCAGTGGCGCTCCATCCGGGGGAAAAGGTCAGTTTGTGAGGGGCCAGTCTAGTAGGCCCATGTATTCAGCACCGTCGCCTTCTTGTGGTGCTCTAGTGCAGCCTTATTTCAGCGCCAATCCTAAGAGCTCCTACCGTCCACAGGCTATTCAGGGTTTTTCCAGTGGGTGCCAGGTCCTAGGGTGAGCCTCAGTGTCAGTCATCTTCCGCACTGATAGGTTGCTATGAGTGCGGGGAGCTTAGTCATGTGAGGAGATTCTACCCCAGGCTTCGGGGCAAGGCAGTACAGCAGGGCCATCAACCCATGATCATCGCACCAGCTGCCGCACCAGCCGCCTGGCCGACCAGAGGCAGAGGGCAGGTGGGTAGGGATCGCCATAAGGGTGGAGGGCAGTTAGGTGGTGCTCCAGCTAGGTTCTACGCCTTTCCAGCTATACCACATGCAATAGCCTTAGACGCCGTAATCTCAAGTATTATTTCTGTGTGCGGTAGGAATGCTTCGGTACTATTTGATCTAGGGTCTATGTATTCATATGTTTCATCTTTGTTTGCTCATTTTCTGGGTGTTTCTCGTGAGTCCTTGGGTGCTCATGTATATGTGTACACGCCAGTGGGTGATTCTGTGGTTGTGGATCGAATTTATCAGTCCTGTATTGTGACTTTCTGTGGATATGAGACCAGAGCGGATCTTCTGTTGCTCGACATGACCGACTTTGAGGTCATCCTAGGCATGGACTGGTTGTCTCAGTACCATGCTGTTCTTGATTGCCATGCCTAGACTGTCACCTTGGCGATGCTAGAGTTGCCTAGATTGGAGTGGAGGGATCTATCAGTACATCTAGCCGAGTTTTTTCTTTCTTAAAGGCTCAACATATAGTCGAGAAGGGTTGTTTGGCTTATCCGGCTTATGTTTGGGATACTAGTGCAGAGACTACCACGATTGATTTGGTACCCGTGGTGTGGGAGTTCTCTGATGTGTTTCCTTCTGATCTACCAGGCATGCCACTAGATCGTGATATCAATTTCTATATTGATTTGGCGCCAGGTACCCAGTCTATATCTATTCCACCATACCGCATGGCTCCGAAAGAGTTGAAAGAACAGCTTGAGGAGTTGCGAGCAAAGGGGTTTGTTAGGCCGAGTGTGTCGCTTTGGGGTGCATCGGTGTTGTTTGTGAAAAAAAAGGATGGGACGACGCAGATGTGCATTGATTACCGCCAATTGAACAAAGTTACAATTAAGAACAAGTACCCATTGCCGCGTATTGATGATTTGTTTGACCAGTTTCAGGGTGTTAGGGTGTTCTCTAAGATCAACTTGAGATTAGGGTATCATCAGCTGAAAATTCGTGCTTCGAATATTTCAAAGAAGGCCTTCCGTACTAGGTATGGCCACTATGAGTTTCTAGTGATGTCCTTCAGCTTGACCAACGCTCCGGCGACGTTTATGGTGATGCAGGCCAACCTGATCAAGCTACGTTCATGACATCAATGTTGGATAAGACAAGAAAAGGCGTTGGTTAGCCTTGGAGAAGAGCTAAGTGTTCACACATCTTGTGTTGGACGAAATAAGAAGTTGAAGATGTACATTTGTGTTTATATTGTATTATTGTGTTGCTATGGAAGATATTGATTCTTACTTAGAGGTCCTGCGTGACCTTTCTAATTACTTAGCCAAATTGTGGCCTTTTGTTAGTTATTTGTTTCCTAGTTGATTTAAGACAAGGCTCATTCTATATAAGCCTAAAGACTTCATTATTTTTAGAACCTTACATTATTTTGAGAATAGAAAATCGGCAGCCCTATTGCTCCCAAAAACGTGTGACTTGTCCAATTTTGGTGTGAAATAAAATTAAACTCGTTCCTTGTTTGATCGAACAATTTGCAAGACAATCGTTGTCTTGAGGGTTGTTCTTATAATATAGGTACTCCTTGATTTCATCAAGAAGGTAAGTAGACTAGTTCCTACTTGTTGTCTTGATAGTTCATTGAGCGTCTTGCTTCTATCCTTTGTTTTCTTGTTTCTGCTTTTTATATTGCATCATATGGATTTGATGAACCTGGTGGTAATGCCATATCTTGACTCATTTGTCATTGTCTTTACTGATGACATTGTCACAACCCAAACCGATGGACCGTGACGGGCACCCGGTGCCTTACCCAACCGAGTACCAATGTAATGTATCTTTCTTATCATCCATCATGTGTAAATGGGCCGGAAGGGATGTCATGATATAACAAGCATAGAACATAAGGGAACACTCAACATAGGACGACTCAACATGCTATACAAACTTATAAATGTGACATACGAGCCTATAAGACCGAAATAAATCATTTATACACTCAAAACATCACCGACAAGGCCATACAATCATCCATATATATGACATATGTCTACAAGCCTCTAAGAGTACATAAGCATCATAAAGGCCGGCGGGACAGGGCTCCGCCATACCAATCAATACATGTCCAAATCATACTGACCAAATAGGAAACTCCGGTGCAAGTGTAGTGCACCAACACCTTCCACTGAGCTGACAGCCCACTAGGAGGACTGACAACCTATCTATCGGGACCTGCGGGCATGAAATACAACGTCCCCAGGCAAAAGGGATGTCAGTACAAATAAAGTACTGAGTATGTAAGGCATGAAAGTAGTATAAAAGGCATGAAAGATACATGGAGTAAAGAACTCAACCTGTAAGTCTGAATAGTTTTATGAATGATGAACATTTGTAATGTGATGCATATGCGTATAAATGTCATATCATGCATAGGTATATGCGTACATAACATCATTAAGCCTCGGAGGGCATCCCATCATATCATCTCGGCCTCTGTGGGCGAAATCATCAACGTATACCAGCTGATAAGGTGGTGGTGCATATATAATGCCGTAACCTTTCCCCATACTCCATATACATATAATATATGCGTATATAACGCTATCTGGTCATGGGTCATTGTACATGTATATATGAATGCAATGCATAAGGAAGTAAGTCGATAAGATCTCTCGGAATGTCATAAGATCAATATGCCTTCGGTTAATATCATGAAACAAACTTTATCAACTTAGGTATTATCTGAGACCCATGAACAGATGATATAATAACAGGACACGTGGGGAACAAAGAACATAGGCATCTCTAGTACTTCTATGAATAGAGTTATTTGTAAAAATTGCATGTTTGCTCGTTTTGTTGATATCATATGGATCATGCCAAGAGGAAAGAAGGGATAGCCTTAACGTACCTTATCACAATCTGCCCAATAACCACATTAACTCGTCACGTCGCACCTTAATCTACAACAACAATAATAATACTATCATTACATTGCGGAAGGTTCAACTATCGCACAATAAACGACAAGCTTATTTTATAATAAAACGGGCCGGCATCTCCCCTACAATCTTTACTTTCCCCCAATTCGATATAACTCCAACAAAAACAAGAACAAACAATAAAAACATGTAGACCATAAAACAACCCGCACACCCTAATCATTTCATACACAAAACGACAACCGTAATAGTGGCAAAAAACCTGAAAATGTAACGACGAATGACCAGCCCACCATTCGGCCATTAAGTGGTGTTTCTCAACCCCCTCTCTCCTCCAAAGCTCCATAAAACCGCAGCAAAACAGACAACCCAACAGCAACACGAAATATCCCACAAAATAGTCCACTTCAAGTTGAATAACTCAAACTCACGACTTCCGATCATCGTCCCGTGAGTTCTTACAATTATTGAACGAATTTCTCTACTTTTACAGAAAAAAAATGGATGAAAGAGGGCAGTATAATTACCTTACTTGGTGAATATCTCATCTCCTATCTTGGTTCTTCAACCCTTAGATTTTCCACCAACTAGAACTTGAAAAGAAGAGAAAATCATTTAGGGTTTTGTGTTGAATTTTTGGGAGAAGTTTGCTGGGATGTGCCTCTGAATTTTTTGATCTATAACGAGTGTAATATCTGAAGGAAATCATCCCTTAAAAGGGCTCTTTGGCCGACTCAAACTAGCCCATTTTTGGATATATTTGGTCCTTTCATTTAAGCAAGTAGGTGACACACCTATTTGTCACCTATGTAGTTTCCGCAGTCTCGTGAAAATGCAAATATGTCTCTGCTCCAATGTCGTATGGACAAATGGTTTAGTGCGTTTTAAAGTAGACTCGTATATATTCAATTTTATATGGGAATCATCCTATAATTCCAAGTATATTAGGAGAAAAGCTCTGCTACATTTGGCCTAATTTTCAGCACAGTATGAATGTAACTTGTGATGACCTTTGCCAACTTTTGTTCCATAACTCGCTTGACTTCAAAACGTAACATACAACTACCATACGACTAAAATAACTCATAACATAACTTCTTTATCATATTAAGAACCTAGTATCACCCCAAACATTCCAAACTAATCGACTTTCGACGAAACTTATTTTTCGTTTAAATTCTAAGTTGTCAACCCTCTTGGTACTTGTTATTCATGATCTTAAAGATTTGTAACCTCCAAGGTAACATGATTAAATTACTTATGTACTTTCAAAGATGATATCATTTCTGAGCTTACATCAATTGACTTACGACGTACTTTTACGTACGAAAACATGGGGTGCAACATCATTCCCCGCTTTGGAACATTCGTCCTCGAATGTTGATTGATGCGCCTATCAATCTCATAACCTATAGATTTTATGAATACTTTAATATTGTCCTTGACATCTAGGCAACTGTTTTGTGAATAAATTCAAAGGCCAAGGGCATTCCCTTCTTTAGGCCTCTTTTCTCACACCACGACTTGTGATCGGAATTCTTTCAATCTCGTAACAGTTGCTACCTTCTGTCATGCAGCCTGTATGACTCTGACCTTGTACGTACGCCTATGCGGCTCTTCTCTCCTTTTTCCTCCATACTATACCATAACTCTTACTTGTACGTACGCCTATGCGGCTCTTCTCTCCTTTTTCCTCCATATTATACCATAACTCTTACTTCGGTTTATTGTTACCGAGGTATGCTACCCAACTCTAGGTTACTCTCTCGTTGCTTATCGTATATGTATAAATCTAAGTCCTTTAATGCTTCTTCATTACCGTTCATCTTAATAATGACAGCCTAATCTCATCTCATACGTTGGAACCTCTATCCCTCAATTGTCGATTCACCTTAATATTGATCTATAATCTACTACTGATAACTTGAAACCTCTTATGTAATACCTTGTCACTAAGGCTCACATCTCATCGGGGAACAACTTAGGGATGATACTATACTTCAATAACCATATTTTCATAGTATCCCAACGTGACTCATCTTATGGGGGTATTCTAATCCCGTGTAATTTCATGAAATTCATTTTCTTAAAATCATTACTTAATCAAAGGCCTAAACGTCATCCTCTTATCTATCACCATTACAACTATATTCTACTACCAAGGAAACATTACATTTCGTCTAAATTCACCTAGTCTTAGACTCCTTTGAGTTAATTCAAGTTATACCGAGCTTTCTACAACTTACGGAAACCATCAGCTCTCTTGTTTTGATGGGCTTAATCCCGAGGCCTTACCTATTCTTGTCACCTTCTCACTCACCTTTTCTTATCCTTACTTCTATCTACCTAAAACTTTGTCGCTCTACTATACATTAGCTTGCGACCTATACCTATCTATTTATACTATTGGCAACCTTCCTTAAACTTGCTAGCACTATAGATTTCCTTTCGTGCCTTCTTAGTTGTTTTTAAATGTAAGCAATTAATTTTCCTGGTCGTTCTGCTACTTGTTGCATGAATACTTGGCTTATCTTATTGCCCATGAATACTGTAATTTTCTGAACTCATAGGATCTCAAATATCGCTTTTGATTTTTTTTCTTCCCGTTCAGTAGCCACGATAGGTGCCACTTTCTTATGGAGTGCATACAATATTGTAGTGAGACTTTCGTTACAAGATCATTTCCTCTTTAGGTCATTATGCTTAGGTTGAAGTCTTCTTCCTTATTTCTTCAGCTATTCTTTCGATGTAGTACTTAGGGGAGACCCTCTGCCTCTTGTAAAGATGCGAGCTTAATACATCATATACCTGACGAAATTTTTGATGTTCTTGCTCACCTATAATTATCCCTAGTTACTGTTACAACCCGTAAAATACGTACATTTAATTATGCCAATGGGTAGTTTACATAAAAAGGAACCAAGAACCCGGAAAATGGTTTAAAGTTAAGAAAAAGAACAAAAGTGTCGAAAAGCCAGGAATGCGGACCGCATAACACATATGCGATCGCAGAATGGAACAGAGAACCTGGGCTGAAACTATGCCAAATATGCGACGCATATGCGAACCGCAGAACTGAAATGCGGACCGCAGAATCGACACACCCATCGCAGAATGAGGCAGAAAACTGGGCTAAACCAGTATCCAAAATGCGACCAGAAATGCCATCGCATTTTGGAAATGCGAACCGCATTCTGGCCCCTTCTGCGTCGCATAATGCGACAGAACTTTAAGGCAAGATCTGCGACCAAAATGCGAACCGCATACCTGTCTGCGACGGGTATGCGATCGCATTTCTGACCTTTTTCAGGTCCGTGTGTCACTTACACCTAGGCCTATAAAAGGGACCCAAAACCCGTCCCTTCTTCATTTTTCTAAGTTTCAACACAGCAGAAAAGCCCCAAAGACTTCTCTCAAGCCCTCACACCAAAGCAACCAAATTCCTCTCTTCCAAACCCTAGATTGAAGGAAGTAAACAAAGGAATTGAAGAACATAGAGGAAACCCTAGCTGAGTTTCCCCCTCATACGAACCCCATTGGAGGCAAAGACCTAGAAATTGAGGAATCGAAGAAGAGGGTCAAACAATTCACATGCAAGGTAAGTTACTACTCCCTTTCATGTGGTTTTCCCTTAAACATTCATGATAGGGGGTTGCATGTCTGTAAGAACTTATGGGGGTATGACTAGAAACCATGAAATCGAAGTGAGTGGGGTTAGACGAAATGGGTCATGATTATTAGGGGTTGTAATTGGGTTGCATGTGCTGTAAATACGTTTAACGGGTTTAGGGAAGGAAGGGTGTAGAGAACCACCACATGAATTTAGGAGATTATGGTTAATGATAGCTATCACGCGTAGTGAGTAATCATTGAGCTATTCTTTAATTGTAGATTAAAGAATCGTGGCAAATTGCGTAGCTTGAGAACCGACGTAATAAGTACCAGGTATGTAAGACTATACCGTTCCTTCTTTTGCACGACTCCTATCGAATACAATGCTACGAAAGAGCCCTAAAAGAATACTCTATTCATAGAAGCTAAGGACTTTCGTAATCAATCCCCTTCTTATGGAGGTCTTGATATGTTGTTATCTGTTTGACCATAGTGTCACTCCGAAAAGTATGAACTATATATGATTTAAGAGCTATGTCACCATGAAAAGGTAGTTTATGCATTATGAGCATTATGTCTTCTTGAATGTATGATTTATATGAGTTCAATATTTCATCATTATGAAATCACGATTGTGCGAGTCCAGCATACCTTATATGTTCCACTACACCGAGCCGCCTTCAAGTCGGCCGGGCTATGGCAATTACTGTGCAAATATGTGTACACCGAGCCATGATAAAATTGGCCGGGCAAGGGTATCTCTTGTAAATATATGTACACCGAGTCGCAATACGATCGACCGGGCAATGGTATTATCATGAAATAATATGTACACCGAGCCGCTCTAAGATCGGCCGGGCAATGGCACCTATTGTGTACAGACGTAAATACATGCATATGCATAGCAGTCATGTTATGGCTAATTGCCTTAGAGGCTTTCAGATGATACAAGTTGTACGTCTCTTATACTATGCTTCCCACTGTTCCTATTTTATATTTCCTGTCTTACATACTCGGTACATTATTCGTACTGACGTCCATTCTATGTGGACGCTGCATGTCGTGCTGCAGGTCCTGATAGACTGACAGAGGGAGCTCATCCACCACAGTAGGCTATTCAGTACGCAGACACTAGCAAGACTCATCCTTCGGGCTTGCTACATTTTGGTATGCACTTGTATAGACATTTTGGGCATGTCGGGGCCCTGTTCCGACGTAAATTGTACTTTTGTATGTTTCCATAGAGGCTCAATAGACAAATGTCAGTGTATGTATAGTTGAATTGCCTTGTCGGCAAACGTATGTACCATGTTGTATGGTTTTGTATTGTAGCCTAGTTGGCCACGTTGTGTATAAACGCATGCCTATGATATAGTACGGTACCACGAAAGGTTATTGTTATTATTATTACTGTTGTCATATTATCACTTGCCATCCATGTGAGCACGACACACCTTATAATTAATAAGGGAAGTCAGGTGAAGGGTTCGCCGGCACTCTGTAAGCAGGGTCCGGTGCCCGTGTCGCGGGCCCGCCGGGCGGGCCGTGACAGTTACTTACCTCCGCGCCCTTTTGCTCGTAAGGTTACTTCTGTAACACTTACGGTACCTTTGACAACCCAACTCCTATCTGAATATTTCTCAAGGATCATGATGTCATCATATCTACGAGACTGAATTCCCTATGTTGGGGTTCACTATGTTTATCTTGCACGATCTGTTGATTTATTTGTATCCTCTTGTCTAGCCATAACTAGACTCTTCTTGAATCAACTGCTAACTACTCGTTAGCCCATTCTCATATCTATATTCCGCGTAATCTCTCTTGGGATATGTCCATTGTCTTGACTTACCTCTCGCACTAGCTACTGATGTATCAAGTGTCCATTCACACTCATTTATCAATAACATCCTGGCCGAGAACTCTTACTGCTTGTTCCCAGCGTCGTGCTTGCATAATGTTTTGGAGTCGCGACATATCTGTAGGATCTAAATAAATGCAACCTCATTCCTTTTGCCTTTTTACCACATTCATCCTTTACCATTCCATAGTTACCTAAACCACTTAACTCCGACTTAATACCACATCACACCATATTCCCTCCTTCCCCTATAGGGGAGTACTAAGATTTAGTGCAACGACGATCTACCTATAGATATTTTACCTCTTCATCTTTGGCATCTTTTCACATTCATCAATGAAACTTACTCGCCTTACGGTAACCCTTATGTATCAGGGATAATTGAATTCCTTATGCATAAGGGAGACACCTAGTATAAGTGGCACACTTAGTCCTTTAAGCTTAACTCTGCTCACAGTGCTTACTTTAGGGAAGCATCTTCCTAAATGAACTTTAAAGGTTATTCTTTTGTTGTTCATTCTATTATTGCTGGAATGCTATCTCTGAAATTCTCACGATGCCGACTATTATCAAATCTTCCGATCCCTAAATCATGTTCAATTTTATCTTATTTACTAGACCATACTAATTTCTGTTACTACAGGGGGTCTAACCTAGCCTTGGGGCATGTTGTATCAGATGAGGGTATTAAGGTAGATCCTAGGAAGATCGAGGCTGTCTAGAAATGGTCTCGTCGAGGTCGAAATCAGAACACTTGGTTCTTTAATAGTGGCCTAAGATGGCCAAGTTTGACTTGAGTCAACATTTTTAGCAAACTACCTCAAAAATGGGATTTGACAGTTCCAATAGGTTCCTATGATAATTTTGGACTTGGGCGTGTGTTTGGATCGGGTTTCGGGTGATCCGGGAGCATTTCGGCACTCAAATGTTAAAAGATGGTTCATGGAAGGTTTTCTAGTTTTTAAATTTGGTTTGGAGTAGACTTTGGAGTTATCGAGGTCTCTTTGGGATTCTGAGCATGGGCGTAGTTTTCTATGGTGATTTATGACTTGTACGCAAAATTTGGGTAATTCTGAGTAGTATAAGGATGATTCGGGCGTTAGGAGCTAGTTGAGAAGTTTGAAGTTCATAAGTTGATTCGATTGGTTTTTAGGGTGTGATTCTTATTTTTGAAGTTGTTTTACACGTTCCGAGGGTTCGAGCAGGTCCATATTATGTTTATAGACTTGTTGGTGCTGTTGGATGGGGTCCCAGGTGGCTCGGGGGTATTTCGAACCGCCCGGAGCTAAGTCCAAACCTGCTGCACTTGCTGGCTCTGGTTTCCTTTTCGCGAACGCGGGATTGCCTCACGTTCGCAATGAAGGAATGGGATTGGGGGAGGTTTTGTTCTACGCGTTCATGAAGAGGAGTTCGCGATCGTGATGATCTAGGCCATTGTTCTTCGCGTTCGCATACCTGTGCCGTGTTCGCGTAGATGAAGTTGGGTTTGCTGGGTCGCTGGCCAATTACCCTTCGCATTTTCGAAGGTAGGGTGCTGGTCGCGAAGCTTTGGTCAGGCAAGCCTTCACGACTGGGGGGCCTTCTTTGCGTTCGTGTTTTACATTTTTTGGGGCCTGGGCAGTTTGCCTTCGCGATTGCGAGGCCTCTTTCGCGGTCGTGAAGAAGGGTCGTTAGGCAGAGACTTCATTAAAAAGCGAGACTTTGACTTTCTCTCATCTTGTGACCGATATTGGAGCTTTTTAGAGAGGAATTTCCGCCTAGCATCTTGAAGTAAGTGTATTTTACACAATGTGAGTTTAATACGTAGATTATGGGTATCTTAACAAGGAAATTCTAGAACGTTTTAGTATTTTGTGAAAAATTTATGTTTTGATAAAATTGATATTAGACACCGAAAATGATTATGGAATTGAGTAGAAATTATATATTTGGATTCATGAGGTTATGGGTAACTTTTATTTACAAATTTTTTTAAAATTCGGGCATATGGGCCCGAGGGTTAATTTTAAGAATCTTCCAATTTGGGTTGGGTAATTACTCTAATAGTTAAATTATAAACTTTATATATATATATATATATATATATATACACACACACACGATATTTGGCTAGTTTCGGATTTGCATCGCACTGATTTGAGGCTTTAATTGTGGACCGGAAAAAGAACTTGATAATGAGGTAAGTCTCTTGCCTAACCTTGTAAGAGGAAATTTTTTCCGTAGGTGCTATAAATGATTTTTTGCTAATTATTGTGGGTGCACGTGCGCACGATGTGACGAGAGTCCGCATGTAGTTAAAAATCATGCTTATGTCCAGGTAGTTTTAGGACTCTACCATGTATTACTTGTATTATTTATACTTAACTTGTTAGTTTAATTACTTAAATTATATTTGATATTGGATAAAGTATTTGTAAAGACTAAGCTTCATTACTTTGAGTTTTGGCCGGTTACTTGACGGCTAGTGGAAATTATGCCTCCTTTTCTTGTAGTAGCCGTTAATCGGAGTTCGTAAAGTATTCTCTCTTCCTGTGGATCGGGCCGAACGCTTCGGCAGTATAATAGATGCATCTATATTTCGGATGGGTCGACCCTCGGTAGTGTACATATTATTCTGGATCGGGCCGTATGACCTCGGCATAAATTGTGTGTGATATTGCTCGGAGTCCAATTGTACTTTATATTTCTTCCATGACTTGAAACTTTATAATTACTTGATGGCTCTTATTTGTTGTAATTAGTATGTAATAGTTAGAGATTCTAATTGATATTTAGTTAAGGAACCACTTATTTATTGTTTATTAATTCATTATAAATGATGTATTCCATGCCTATTTATAATTTTTACACTTTATATATTGACCCTTAGTAAGTGTTGATATCGACCCCTCGTCACTACTTCTTCGAGGTTACTTACTGGGTACATGTTGTTTATGTACTCACACTACATTTCTGCACTAATCGTGCAGGATCTGAGGTAGGTGCATCTGGCGGCCATTCAAGCGCGTACCTCGGCTACCCGGAGGCTTAGTGATGAGCTGCTCTCTATGCCCGTTCTGCATCGCTCGAAGTCTCTTCTTGTTGTATTTATTTTTCTGTTTATCTTACTCCAGACAATAGTATAGGAGGTTTTGTATATTCTACTAGTTTGCACGTGCACTTGTGACACCAGATTTTGGGAGATTCTAGTAGATATTTTTATGGTTTTGATTATATAATTCACCACTTCCCTCTTCCGTTTACTTCATGCTTTACATTATTCCAATCACCTATTAATCATTCTCTTATTAAATAAAATCAATGACTTTCAAAATATTAAGGCCATCCCCTTAGGGCCACCCTCTCATGTTTCTCTCTTGATGGTGTACATGCGAATTCGAGGAAACTGATCAGTGGTTTGGTTCGGATATTGGATTATTGAGGAAAATATGTCCAGCGTTTGCTTTGGATTTTGCATTTCATCTTTACTTGCAATTTTCGTGGCTAATTACCTAATTTATTTGCATATCATTTTATATGCTATATCATTGACGGAGTAGAGAACTTGAGTATTTGTGCATGCACACACCTGATTCTTTCTGTACTTTATGACTTGATCACATTATTATTTTGTACTTGTTGAATTGATGAAACTGTAGAGGTTATAGCAAGAGGTTAGTTATGATATTTGCTGAGTACATTGGGTTGGTTCTACTCATGCTACACTCTGCACTTAATTGTGTGGATCCAGGTGTCAGACCCAGTCGTAGCCGAGAATTAGCTACGACTAGAATATTATGTTTAGGTAATAACTAATTTAATCGTCTAAACTTTAATACTTAAACCTTATACTTGCTCTCATAATTAGTTCGATTAGCTCTAGTCATATATGCCTTATGGATTTTGAGTTAATTAGCTTAACTTGAGTAGATGAACTTGTAAATAATTATCAATTGGTCTTACGTGATTTTCTGATAGAACTTGTCAATTTGTGAGTGACTTCTCTATTGATTTAGCTAAAATCTTGGGCGGATTTCTTCTATGCATTTGTTCTGCCAAATCTAATTTTCTAGTAGTCCTGTTGTTAATACATCCATCCGTTGTTAATATAACTTTCGTATACACATTTTATTTTGTTGATATAAACAATATCTTCTATTAATACATATACATCAGTTCATATTGTGTATCATATTATCTTTGATATCTTTCTTACACTTTTGCACCTAATTTTTAGGTACATATTCTATTATTTTTTCTTGTCGCAAAGATAGATTTTTCTTTCAATAAAGTAAATACTCCTAAAATATTTTCATTTATTTTACTAGTATTACGGTAATTATATTTACATCCTTGTTTATTTTATCTCCATGTTGTTTTCCAAGTATCACTTGATTAAAATTCTTTGAAAAATTGATTCGAAGATACTTTTTATTAAATACATATTCTTGTGATCCTTTCCCAGAATATTTTTTTTCCTTACATCTATTTATTCATTCATTTCGGACAAATAATCTTTATATATTATTCATTTCTTTATTTACTTAACCCATTCTTTTCTTCTTTTCAACAAAATCAAGTTACTCCATATACATTGATTCTTTAGATCTTGCACACTAATAAAAATAATTCTTTTGTACTAATATGAATGTACATAAATCTTTATATCTTTATTCATTTATTTGTCACATAATTGATCATCCCTTTGTTCAAAATTCTTCATATCACTTCTTTGATCGAGTCCATCGGAACTACATTTTGTGGATCTTGAGGGCTGCCTAACACCTTTCCCTTGAGATAACTTGAACCCTCACCTAGAATCTTAACGGTTTCGTAGACTATAATTTAGTATACATAGTATAGTGTGGTATAGGTGTCCTACTATACCTTAAATATTAGGTCGTGACTCTAAACCCAATTAACCTTGTAGAGTACTATAAATTGTGTGTTGTTTTGACTCGTGCAAAATAGGGTGCAACAACATGGCGACTCTGCTGGGAAAGTCTTCAGGTTCTAACCAAATGGACTTGATCAATTACATGAGGGATTACAGGTTCTCCAATACTCCAATACTTCAATTTCTATTATTTATGTCACATGATTCAAGTAGTTTATTCTTTGCTTTAAGTTGTATATTCTTTGCTTCAAGTCGTATATTCTTCATCGCATGCTTCAAGTAGTCTATTCTTTGTTATGTGCTTCAAGCGATATATTCTTTTTCATACACTTCAGCTGTATATTCTTTGTCATGCTTATTTTTATATTCTTTTACACATGCCCATGCTACATGTGCTTTCACAGATGTCCATGTTGTATATTCTTTGTCACATGCTTTTGGTGTTGTCTTATTAAATTGTCATCACTTATTTATCGACTCTTGATCGTACACAATCACCCACAAGGTCACGTGAGGGTTGTATTTTCACCCCTCCAAACCCTCTTTCAAAAATTTTCTAGCTTCTGAGATTGGCATACGAGGTTAGCTACGTACCATCTTGCAGTTGTCCTTAACTCATGTCTGAATCTAGGTAAATATACTCTTAGAATTCCTAGTTCAGTGTACATATGATCTTGCAACTTGCTTTGGCTGGATTAATTGTTACATATCCTTACTTGTTGCATATTCTTTGTATGTTACATATTTTTTATGTGTTTTCTTCGTCTGTTACTATTATGTATTTTTTATCTGTTACAAGTGACTTCTATTTGTTATCCACTATCAGGTCCTCCTTGTCTGACCAAACTCTGATTAATTTGTGTTGAACCTTGACTTTTTAAATACACATGTCCATTCCGGTCTTCATGACCATCCCCATGATCATACCATCATCTGGACTCTACCATTCTTTTCAAAGATACGTCAATCTAGCTTGATACATCCTCCACTAATTTGACTTCCTTTTCTCAATCACACCTCATACTTTTATTGACTTTAGTCATTTGAGACAGATCCATGAGCTATGCTACTATCTATCTCTTATTTGAAAGTTCTCAGTCTCCACCCACCCACCCAAGAATTCTCATTCACAAACACTTCTTCTCAAGGAACAATCACTCATTGATGATAACCATATAGATCTCATAATTTTAGTAGTTGGCCCGAACTATGTTTTGACCTGATTTGGGCCTTGGCAAGATACGTAGCAAACCCTACATAAGGGTGCGGTCTCCCTACTATTTCAAATTAATTTCCTCAGTATGGAAAACTGGGGCAGTTCTTTTGGAACATCATATGATTCTCTCAACCCAGAAATCTTCGAGTGCGTCAACCAAACTTCACCCAAAAATCCAATTCTCCAAAATACCATACTAGTCTTACCCCAACCCTCACTCGACTTAAAACCCAAAATACGGGATGCAAGTCTTTTCTTCACACATCTGGCTACGAAGCCATAGTGTTCACTCTCACTTTCCAAAATTCAAAGATTCAATACAAGTCAATCCATTTTGTCACAGGGGCAGGTTGGTAGCCCTCCTTTAAGGAGTGTCGTGCTGTCACTGCTCAGAAAAAAAAGGGAGCAAGAAAAGCCTCGAGTCACATAAATTGATTCCCCTCCCTCAAATCAAAGATATCTTTCTTTGGACGCAGGAGCGACAACATCATCTTTGGAACTTTCATGGAATGCCAACATCAAATTTCCATTCACTATCAACTACATCACTGGCCACACGTCCTAATTATACATACTCTCAATTTTGTAATATTGTTTGAGAGGGACTCTAACATTTCCTCCTATGGGTTTTACAAGTATATCGTCCTGGGCCTTTACAGGGGATACCTTCTGACCTCAGATTTGGTGGAGCGTCAGTCAGATAATTAGGGGAGTAGTAGTTTTACAATGAACTCCATCATTTTTCATGACTTCGCTGCTCTCACCACTTTTCTATAATCAGATCAAAAAATGGTTCCCCGTTGTCAATCGAGGACGATCATCAAATGGTTCCTATGGACAGCCGAAAGGTGCGTCATCCTGGGACTGCACGAGAAATAACATCCGACATCAGACATTGTGGAACATCAATCGAACAATCAAGAGAATGTTAGTTATACAATCACATTTCTTAATTCCAACATTCTATGACGGCACTATTTTCACACATTTCTATATCTTAATAGGATAATCGCCCTGGTTGTTAGCCGGGGACGATCATTGAATGGTTCCTACGGCCCGCCGGAAGGTCGCAACAAGCCATCCCATTGTCAAATGCGAGACAACCGCAACACATGTCCTGCAAACAATCAGAAGGCAACGAAAAGGACAACTGGGGCACATCTTCCGTAGGGAGTCACTCTTTAACTTCAGAGGATATCACATCCAACAACTGACACAACGAGACATCGCTCCGATTTTTGTCTATACCCTTGCATTTCGTATGTATCTCTTATGCCGTTAGTTTGTAAATTGCAATTCTTTGACGTAGGAGAGTAAAAGAAATGCTGAAAATCATACATCTCTTACTCTCCAATCTTCACGAACTACGCGTACCTAATTCTTGACCTTGTCAAGATACGTAGGCAACCCGTTATGGGTCCGGTTTTTCTCATCCTTAGCTTGACGAAGCGGTTAAGTTTGGCCACTTTGGTCAAAGTTGACCGAAGATCTTTACGAAAAGATCATTTTCAAAAGTCAGATATATATATATATATATATATATATATATATATATATATATATATATATTTTCCTCTATTGCTTCTCTAGAAGTCTCTCCGTGAGACATCAAAATCAAAATCCTAAAATACTTTCCTCTTCCCTTGAGGAAATTCAAAAAATGCTAAACATCTTCCCTTCTACTCTCCAATCTTCACGAACTACACGTACCTGATTCTTCACCATGTGTCAAGATACGTAGGCAACCTGTCATAGGTCTGGTTTTTCTTGTCCTGAGCTGGACGAATCGGTTAAGTCTGGTCACTTAGGTCATAGTTGACCGAAGATATTCACAAAATATCACTCCCAAAAAATCAAACAAAATCAAACAGATATATATATCTTCCTCTTTTGCTTCTCTAGAAGTCTCCCCATGAGACATCAACATCAAAATCAAAAACTATTATCCTCTTTTCTTGAGGAAATTTACAAATCCAAAACATCTTCCCTTATACTCTCCAATCTTCACTAACTACGCATGACCTGATTCTCATTTAAACGAGATACGTAGGCGGTTCAGTCTCATTTAAAAAAAAAGAAAATCAATCAAGGACCTTTCCATGGTTCGACCTCATCTTTCATAAAACTCAAAAAATAATACTCCCATCGTGTGGAGATTTAAATTTCAGTCACTCCCATCGTGCGGAGATTTTACATTCCCGTCACTCCCATCGCGTGGAGATTTGAATTTCAGCCACTTCCATCTTACAGAGATTTTACATTCTTGTCACTGCCATCACGTGGAGATTTAAATTTTAGTCACTCCCATCGTGCGGAGATTTACTTTTCATTCGCTCCCATCGCGTAGAGATTTACACTTTTCAGTCACTACCATCGTGTGAAGATTCAAATGCTCCGATATCACTTCAGAACAGTAACCACAATCCCGTCTAACTTTCAATGTTCTGATATCGCTTCGGAATGGTAACTACTGCTTTTGAACAGTAACTACAAATGCCGTCTAACTTTAAATGCTCAAAAAAATTTATTTTGATCAAAATTCAAAAATCCAAAAATAAAAATTTAAAAATATTATCTTTCTATTTCTAATCTTCCCGAATTACGCTTGACCTGATTCTCATTCCAACGAGATACGTAGGCAACCTTCGGGTTCGGTCTCATAGTTAAAAAAAAAAGAGAGAAAATTATTATATCACGACCCAAAATCCACTAGTGGTCGTGATGGCGCCTAACACCCCCGTCAGACAAGCTAACAGTGATTAGTCAAATTAATTACTCATTCGAGTACCTTAAAATCATAAATTTTTTTATTAATGAAATAGTGTGAAATAGAATTTACATGAACTACAATAGTGAATAACCTGTAGGAACCCCTAAAACCCGTTGTCACGAGTGCATGAGCATCAACTAGGAAATATAATAAAATACAACATTTGTCTTGAATACAGGTTAGACAGGAAGATATAAATAACTCTGATAGAGACCCTACAGACTGTGAATGGGAGCGTGAATGCAGCTCACGGTAAAGTCCCCGCAATGGCTGTGCCTCTGCGCCCAAATGACCATCACACATATAAGTACCTGCACAAAAAGTGCAGAAAGTGTAGTATGAATATGTAAATCAACGCATACCCAGTAAGTATCTAGCCTAACCCCAGAGAAGTAGTGACAAGGGTCGACATCAACACTTACTTGTGTCCAATATGATAGATACAGTAGAAGTAAACAGGGGTCAAAGTAGATAAACAAAATAACAAGTGTAAATACGTGGTACAATCCGCCTCTCAGCAATGACTCAAACTCTCAGCTAGTAACTACCTCCTCAATTGGAGTATATATATATATATATATAATGGACCTTACCATATAGGTCGTCACAGTTCAATAAGGAACAAGTTCCCAGATATGCTGGCTTCTTGCCAATTATTACGCATGATTTCATAAGAGTATTTTATAGAAATGCCGAGGCGTACGGCCAGATCCCGTCATAATATGTGCACTACCGAGGGTCGAACAGCACGAACCATAGATACATCTATTATATTACCGAGGCGAACGACCTACTCCAATGAGAGTGTGGTACATAAATCCTGCCGAGGCATACGACTTGATCCATCATAGCGTGTGTGCGCACTGCGAGGGTCGAACGGCACAAACTATAGATATATCTATCCTGCCGTGGCAAATGACCCGATCCCATTAGAATAAGAAGCTTTGACAGGTCCTCGACGCCACTCACGAATAGTCGTGTGAGTTATAGATTTTAAAGAAACTTGACGATGAGAATGCATAACGCGGGAGAATTTCGTAAGGAGAGTACAAGTAATCCGCGGCTTATCATGAAGCCCGTCAAATCTCTACAATAGAAAGTCTATCACTCTACGCAACTCTAATCTCAAATCATAATGTAAAATAAGGAATTTAATAGGCAGGAGACTACTCAAGTAGTACAGCAATAGCATGATGTGAAGCTAAGTCTACCCGAACATAACATGAATCTAGCTATGCATGGGCTCTCGTCACTTTGTGCGCATGTAGCCCCCGCAACAAGTAAGACATAACAATTACATCCCCTAGGGGTAGTTTCTCCCTCACAGGGTTAGACAGGAGACTTACCTCGCTCCGAAGTTCCAAAACCGGCTCCAGAGCCTCTCTAATACCTCAAATCAAAGCCCGTCGATCCAAAGCTATTCAAACAATGTGCAAACCAATCAAAATACATTCTAATATCCATAATTTATCATTTTAAACAATTTCCAAACTCCGCTCAAAAAGTCTATAGAAATCAACCCTCGGGCCCACATGCCCGGATTTCGAAAATTTTCTAACATAAACATTACCCATAGCCTTACGAACTCAATTATATAACTTATTCCCAATTCCATGTCCAATTTCGTGGTCAAAATCCAAAATACCAATTTCTAGGTTTTTCTTCAAAAATTCCAAATTTCTACTAATTTCCATGTTTAAATCCATATATAAACCAAGTATTTAACTTGTAATAGGTAAGAAATACTTACCTTGTGATGGGTGACGAAGAAGATCCTCCAAAATCGCCCCCAAGCTCGGCTCCCATGGAAAATTTGAGATAAAAATGAGCCAAACCCATTTTTGCTAACTTATGCACTGCCCAACAACCCTTCTTCGTGTTCGCGTGAAACGCCTTGCGTTTGCGAAGGCCAAATGCCACTGCCCCAAAATCTCCTCTTCGCGTTCGCGACCAGAAGGATGCGTTTGTGAAGCCTTCCGTCCTCCTTGCTCCGCGTTCGCAGGGTAAGCCTCGCATTCGCATAGGCTAAACAGCTCCAGGGCCCAGCTCCCCTTTCCTTACGCGTTCGCTACCTCCCTGTTGCGTTCGCTTAGCTTGCTTCAGTTTTTCCCTCCGCGTTCGCGACCACTATGTCGCGTTTGCGTAGAACAAAATCCATCTGCTCAAAATCCTTCTTCGCGAACACGGGAATCCCTTCACGTTCACGAAGTACAAAACCAGACCCAGCAACCAACAGCATCAAAACACCCAAACTTAGTCTGAAACCACCCCGAATCAAACCCGAGGCCTCCGGGACCCTGTCAAATCACGCCAAACAGTCCCAATACATAACACTAGCCTGCTCGAGGCCTCAAATCATATCAAGCAACATCACAACTACGAATCCCGCCCCAATTCAAGCTTGAAGAATTTTAGAACTTAGAACTTCTACATTCGACGCCAAAACCTATCAAGTCAAGTCCGATTGAGCTCAACTTTTGCATACAAGTCCTAATTGACATTACGGACCTACTCCCACTTCCGGAATCAGAATCCGACCCCAATATCAAAAGGTCCACTCCCGGTCAACTTCCCAAAAATCATCCAAATTCTTAACTTTCGCCAATTGACGCCGAAATGACCTACGGGCTTCCAAATCAACGTCCGGACACGCTCCTAAGACCAAAATCACCAAACAGACATCGGTAACATCAAAATCTACTTCAACCAAAACTTAGAGAATTCTTAAACAAATCCTTCTTAATTGGAGTCTTCTTCTACTACATTCTCAGAGAGAGAGAGAGAGAGAGAGAGTCTAGAGAATAGAGAGATAAAGTGCGACGATACAGTCGAACCTCCCACGGCCAACAATGGCGTCGCCAGCCGGCAAAATTCCGGCTGGCCGACCACCTCCGACCACTCCCCTCGCACCAGACACTACTTCACCCAAATCCCAACCCTTAGATTATTCACAAATCCTTAAACCATCTACTCTAAATAACAATGCAGACTCGAACCCTAGCAGAAGAATCGAACCAATCCCTTTTAAGAAGGCAACATTCTTGCATGGACAACCTATTGTCAAGTTTACGAAAGCAGAAGTGTCACGCATGAACATAATCGAAAGTCTTCAGTATGTGGTTTTGGGCAAATTCTCCTATGGTTGGCCGGACATTCAGGAACTTAGAAGAATCAGTCCAATCCAGTGTGGAATCAGGGGGGAATGCAATATTGGCTTCTTCAGAGACAAGCATGTGCTTATCAGAATTTCTCTGTGGGAGGACTTCATCAAAATCACCTCAAAAAGCACATACTACCTCAAAGCCAAAGATGGGTATGAATATCATATGAGGCAATTAATTTATGATGCAAAATTCAAGCTTGGAGAAGAAACATCAATGGCAATGGCGTGTATTTCCTTCCCACACTTACTACCTGCATACTTCATAAAGGAATGTCTTTTCTCGCTAGCCTCAGCTATTGGTAAGCCTCTCCACCTTGATTTAGCTACCATAAATAAGACAAGGCCTAGTTGTGCTAGAGTAAAGGTATTGGTGGACTTATTAGCAGAATTGCCCAAAAAAGTCAGACTAAACATTGAAAATGAAGCAACTGGGGAGGTAAGAACGGAATGGGTCAAAATACAGTACGATTACATCCCCAAATACTGCAAGGAATGTAAGTTACAAGGACACGATTTGGTAGAATGCTGGAGCCTGCACCTTGAAATCCTTAACACAGGCACGGCTGACCAACAAAGGGTTGCAGACCAGAGGAATACAAAAGGCAAAGCAAAAGAAGCAAAATTTCAACAAGGCAGGAAACAGCACCTTTGCTGATGCAGTCAAGTGGTAAGATAGTAGGAAATGTTGGCCCACAATGGAAGGAGTCAAAGACAATTGAACGCAAATCAAAGCTAACACAATAGCTGGGAAGCAAAAAACATTAGCCAATAAGGACACTCAACAGACTCAAGTAACAAACAAGTTTGATGCCCTTAATAATAACATCACCAGAAATGAGGAAATTGCTATAGAAGATCAGTGTGCAACAAATATCACAGATACAACTCTTACAGCATTGACAATTGTAGGGGATCAAGTAACAGAAAACTCAACACTGAATCCGAGCTCAAGCAAGCATGCCAATGCTGTGTCAATCAGCAGCAGAGTGCATCCTAACTCAAACAATCACTTGAGGTCTAAGGTAACCAGCAGCAAAGACAGTCAGTCGAAGGCATTGAGAACTGGCAATTCCAGAAATGCTGTCAACTACATGCCTGAAGAATGTGACACAGACATCCCAGCAACAATTTGTATTGATTTAACAGCAGCTGGAAACAAAGCATTGACAATTGCAGGGGATCAAGTATCAGGAAATTTAACACTGAATCCCAGCTCAAGTAAGCACACCAATGCTGAAACAATCAGCAGTAGAGTCAAGCCACTGAACTTAACAGATGAAGTCGATAATCAAGCAGAAGACTTTTCATCCTTGATACCAAGCCCAACTCAGGAAAAGGAGATGGCAACAACCTCATACAGCAATCATTCGTAAAGCAAACATAGAAATTCTAAAGAGATCAGCAGCAAAGATAAGTCACTGAGCTACACAGACAAACTGGAAGGCCAAACTCACAATCTTGATAGTCAGCTGAGAACATCAGAAGAAGCAGATATCCAAACTGACAAGTAAATACGCTTGCCACCAAAAACAACACTCACACCATCACCATCAACAAATATGAATGTCAGCAGACACCAAGAAAGTACAACACAAACAGGGACCAAAGGAAGCAATAGCAATCATGAGCAGTGAGACTGAAAGAACAAAGGAATCCACCACACAATGGATTATGAAGAGTTTCTACAACAAACTTGAAACTACAAACAATACACAACAACCCTGCTCAATAGACTCATACAACAGCAGCATACAGGCAATTAGAACAAATCCCAAGGAAGCTATGGGCAAACCAATTAGAGGAATGGTCAGAAGAAGGTGAACTCCCTGAAGGAATGCAAAGTGAGGAGGAGGACACTGTTGAAACTGCTGAAGTGAAGTTACAAAAGGACAAGCAGTTGACATCTCTAACAAATGCAAGCAGAGATCAAGGAACCCCAAACCTTACAATAAAGGAAGGATCAACTGACCAAGATCCACTCATCAGGAAAGGAATAATAAGAGCTCAATTACAGGCAATCATCAGGCCCAGAAACCTGTCAACAGTAACAACAGCCAGAAATGCAGAAAAAGAAATCATAGGCAAGGATATGGATGATGAGAACACTACACAGAACCTCAGAAACATAGCAAGGCGGGGATATCTCTCACCAAATCAAATAAATAAAATAACTGGAATAGTGAATCCCCAGAGGAAGCAAAACAAAGACAACATCAGCTCTACATCAGCAAAGCCTCAACCTAAAAGAGCATTGACATATCCTAACAGGAGATAATGAATGCCATCATATGGAACATAAGATCAGTCAACACAATGCAAGCCTTCGAAAGGCTGATCACACTTCACAACAAGCATCACTTTGAGTTTATTGGCATCATGGAACCAATGCAGCAGCTTAGGAAATTGGAAGAATACAGGAGAAGAATTGGCATGCCACAAGCAATAGCAAATGTGTCCAACCAAAATATGGGTATTTCTGGATAATGCATATGATGTCACAGTGCTCACGGACACAATTCAACAACTCACCCTGAAGCTCCTCCACACAGAGACAAAGATGGAAGTAATCCTCACACTTGTCTATGCCAAATGCACTCCAACAGAAAGAATAGAATTATGGGATTCAATATATGACCTATCCCAAACAATCACAAGTCCTTGGATAGTGGGAGGAGACTTCAATGTCATATGCGATCAGGAAGAGAAATATGGAGGTCTCCCTGTCCCTTTCAATGAAGTTGATGACTTTAACCATTGCATCAACATCAGCTGTTTAACAAAATTAGGATTCAAAGGAAGTATCTTCACTTGCTGGAATGGGAGAGCAGATGAGGAATGTATTTTCAAAAGGCTTGACAGATGCTTAGCAAACCAAATGTTAGAGCAAGCCTTCCCCAACAATAGAAGTCACACATCTCCCTAAAATTGGATCGGATCACAGCCCACTGTTATTGCAATTTGATCAGGAGCCAAAAACAATCAAGAAGCCTTTCAAATTCCTCAACTTCTGGACCAAGCAGGATACTTTTGAAGCAGTAGTAAAGGAGAATTGGCAAGCAGATTTTCATGGAGATCCATTCATCATCTTCAACTACAAGCTGAAAAAACTGAAGAAAGCTCTAGCCCTTTGGAGCAAAGCAACTTTTGGAGATATCTTTTAGAATATAGCAAGCATGGAGGAATTGGTCCTAGTCCATGAAAAACAGTTTGAGGAGAGACCAACTGCACATAATAGAGAAAGATTACAAAAGGTACAAACACAAATGATCAGGCATCTAGCTATAGAAGAATAATTCTGGAAACAAAAAGCAGGAATGTCCTGGTTTAAAGAAGGGGACAGAAACACCAAATTCTTCCATGCACAAGTAAATGGCAGAAGGAAAAGGTTACAGTTAAGAAGAATTCAAAACAGTGCTGGCATCTGTTTAGAGGAGCAGGAACAGATAGTGGAAGAAGCCATTCTTTTCTACAAGGATCAATTCACTGAAAGAACAACTCCCACAGACTTCAGAATTCTGGAAAACATCCAGCAAGTGATAGACACATAACAAAATGCAGAGCTGACCAGAGTTCCATCAAAGGAAGAAATCAAACACAAGACACAGGACAACACTCTTTGGACCAATATTCACTGCAGTACCAGAGCAGACAATTGCTCACTGTCAACCAGCACACTACCAATACCAAGACAGCAGAAACACTCACCAGTCAAGCAGAGGGAAACAGACACTAAGGCCACAATGACTGCACATCAAATGATCAACAACAATGCTAAAAAGATAAACAATGGACTCAGATCAAAGCAAGGGCACCAACTAATCAGCACCATCTCCAGCAGCTCACAAACAAAATGTCACAGACAATCATGGAAACAAGAAGAAAAAGGAGTGCCAGAAACAAAGAAAGCAGGAATAGGGAACTCAAGAGTCAAAGAAGCAGCAAAAACCCCAGCAGGAACCACAGTGACATCTCCAGCAACAACAAAAACATTAGGATATGCATTTGTCTATATAGGTACAGGTTATTGGTGCAATTGCTTTGTGTGGTATTAGCACCCCCAGTGCTCAGTCTAACGCAATTGCATCAATCACCAAGTCCCTATACCAAGAACATCCCTCACTGGAACATCACAGCCCTAAAACACAACACTCAGGACACCACTCTTTGGACTAACACTGATCAAACCCCATACTGCATTACCAGAACAGTCAGAAACAGCTACAAACTTAGCAAAATCAGTACTAGTCCCAATCCAACTGTCAGCAGGAACAATAACAAAGCAAATACCAAAATGGCAAACTTAACTCTCTCCAGGATACACCTTCTAACACATAAAGCAACAAACACTCAACACAAACCATTCACACTATCAGCCATAACCCTCATCATTCTCAATGCTCACAAGAGCAACAACTCATCCATTAGCAAACAATGCAATGACAACCTGGACTTCGGAGACAACAACAACACAAGATCAGCAAGTAACTCAAGACACAGCAAGCAACATAAGGACAACAATTTCAGAAGCAACAACTCAGACATCAGCAAGCAACACAAAGACCACTTTGGCAGCAGAGGCAACTACAACAGCATACCAACAAAAATCATAGAAGAAGATACAACAAAAGCAGAAACCAGCAACAACACAGCAATCACAAGCATCCTCCAAGAAATAACAGCAGCAGCAGCTTTAACAAAATGCATCAGAAACAAGCTCAACTGCAGATACACACTTTCAATCAGCAGTCTCAATGATATTGACCAGCAGCAGCAACAAGACAAGGGATCAAATCAGCAAGCACACAAAGAACAAAACAGCACTCAAACACACATCAGCACTTTGCACAAGCAGCAGATTACTATCAGCCAGATACACACTTGCAGCAAGCATGATGACCAGGAAGCAAGGCAGCAATCACATAAGGGAAGAGCAACACACAGAGACAGCAGAAACAACAGCAATCAGAGAAGCCACAACAGCCTTCACAAGAAGCAGGACACCTTCAAGCAGACTTGTACATACAACAGAGAATGCCACTGCCATGGTAAATGGAGCATTTTCGCAGAGTACCTCCAACTGGGGAAGAACAAAGGGGATCAATGGACATATGATCCACTTCTCAGTCAATATCTATCTTTTGAAAAAACTTTTGCGACAGCTCAAGGAAGCTACCTTCAACTCATTCAATAGGAGTAGGAATACATGTAATTAGTATAGTCGACCTAGACTTACTTCACATCGTTTTTGTACATCTGACTATCTATCATTATTATAAGATAGATAGTCATTACATCACATTAGGTCTGACATATTTAGACATGTTTGATCACCAACTGAGGAGGATCAAACACACACAACAGCTAACCGCTTATCACTCTTTAGGTACCTTTACAAAGACAAGGTACATGTACTTTTTTGGGGAGGTAAGGTTCATGTCCCCCTCCGTTTCTGTACACTTTGATATTTGAGAAGCAATAAAAACATATTTACCAAAAAAAAAAAAGAAGAAATCAAACAAGCTGTATTCAGCTTGAATAGAGACAGTGCAGGAGGTCCAGATGGCTTCACAGGCACATTCTATCAATCCTGTTGGGAAATCATAGGAGAAGATATAAAAAATATGGTCACAGCTTTCTTTTCAGGAAAACACCTACCCAAAAGTATAGCACACACAAATCTTGTCCTTATACCAAAGAAGAAGGAGATAGAGACATTCTCTGATCTACGGCCAATAAGCCTCAGCAACTTCATCAATAAGATCTTCTCGAGAATCATACATGAAAGGATGTTGGTCATTCTACCATCTCTCATTTCCCATGAACAAGCTGGTTTTGTGAAAGGCAGAACAATAGTGGAAAATGTCCTCCTTGCACAGGAAATCATCACTGATATTGGAAAAAGAACAAAAGCAGGTCCAAATGTGGTCATCAAGCTGGATATGACCAAGGCATTTGACAGAATGTCTTGGTTATATATAACCAAAGTTCTAAGGAAAATGGGCTTCAGTGAAGTCTTCATTGGCATGATCTTTGACATTGTGGGTAACAATTGGTATTCAATCCTCATCAATGGCCAACCTCATGGTTTTTTCAAATCAACAAGAGGTGTCAAACAAGGAGATCCTCTATCACCCACATTATTCATCATAGCTGCTGAAGCACTCTCAAAGGGATTAAATGCACTTGATCAAAATCCCTACTTCAATAGCTTTGGAATGCCTAGAAGAAGCCTAAGAATCAACCATCTATCATATGCAGATGATATGATCATCTTCTCATCATCAGATGCCAACACAATACAGTTGGTAATGGATGTGCTAAGTGCATATGAAGCAGCTTCAGGTCAGCTAATAAACAAGAACAAATCTGCCATCTACATGCATCACTCAGCTGCCTCAGAGGTAGTAACAAGAACAGAAAGAATCACAAGAATTGGGAGACAGAACTTCCCATTCACCTACCTAGGCTGCCCCATATTCTACTCAAGGAAGAGAATCATCTATTATCAAGACATTGTAAATAAAACACAGGACAGACTGCAATCCTGGAAGGGCAAATTACTTTCTATTGGAGGCAGAGCCATTTTGGTTAAGCATGTCCTACAAAGCATGCCAGTGTATCTCCTATCAGCAGTGAATCCTCCAAAACAAGTAATCAACAACATATATAAGCTTTTTGCTCAATTCTTCTGGAGCAGCACAGTGGGAGGTACCAGCAGACATTGGTCATCCTGGAACAACCTGTGTTTACCTTATGAGGAAGGAGGAGCAGGTTTTAGATCTCTTCATGACATGTCCAAGGCCCTCTTTTGCAAACTGTGGTGGAATTTCAAAACCAAGCCTAGTCTCTGGAGTGCATACATGACTCAAAAATACTGCAAAAAACACAATGCAGTAATTGTTCCATGGAAGAGAGGATCACAAACTTGGAAGAAAATGTTAGAATGCAGAGAGATCATAGAACACCAAATTGCTTGGCAAGTCAAAATGGGATCCTCACTCTTCTGGTATCCAACTGGACTAGGCAAGGAGCACTATACTTCCTAGTACCAGCAAATTTCCCAATTGATGAATCAATCCATAACGTGAATAACACCCTGCAAAATGGCAACTGGAACATGCAGCAATTGTGAGAACACTTGCCACAGGAGATGGTAGAGCATATAATCACTTCAATAAAGCCTCCAAAGATGGAAGACACTCTGGACATTCCATACTGGATGCTGCAGGTACAAGGACAATTCACAGTCAAAACTGCTTGGGAATACCTCAGGAAAAGAGAAGAACCTAGAAGAGTATATAAGATGATTTGGGTTAAAAGACTTCCTTTCAAAATTGCATTCTTCATGTGGAGAGTCTGGAGGGAAAAACTACCACTTGATGACATCTTGAAAAGATGGGGATACAAACTGCCTTCAAAATGCTGGTGCTGCGCTGAACCAAAGGAAGAAAATATGGTTCACCTCTTCTACACTTCAAATACTGCCACCAAGGTTTGGAAATATTTTCTGCAAAGAGCAGGAATTGCACTCGAGGGTTTAACTTTCCATCAAGAAATAACAAGATGCTGGACAATACAAACAATCAACAGAATAAAACTAGTGATGCAGGCACTTCCCTCATGCATTATATGGGAACTATGGAAAAGAAGAAATAGCTACAAGCATGGAGAACCAGTCATAACTGGTAGAGTAATCTACCAAATCTCCACAGCACTGCAAGCACTAGTCAATACCAAAAAGCCAGGAATCAATGCCCCACACAAATGGCAAGACCTCCTACACATGCTGGAAAACTACACTCCAAGATTAAGTTTTAAAACAGTCAACTGGGAATTCCCTATGCCAGGATGGGTAAAGATCAACACTGATGGAGCATCAAAAGGAAACCTAGGAAGAAGTTCAATAGGATTCTGTGTGAGAAATGAAACAGGAGATCTAATATATGCACTTGGCACAGAATGCATAGAGGGAACAAACACAGTAGCAGAAACAACAGCCATTACTGAAGCATTGATTTTTTGCAGCACACAAGGCTTCTCAAATATATGGCTACGAACTGATTCCATGCTCCTAAAAAACATCATCAATGGCATCTGGAAACTACCCTGGTGCATAGCAGAGCAAATAGAAGAAATCCTCCAACTCAAAAAATCCCTCACACTAACAGTATCACACACCCATAGGGAAGGAAACAAGTTGGCAGATCACCTTGCAAACTATGCACTTGACTTTGGAAGAATTGAGTGTCATCACTCCAGTTAACTTGACTCAGTAGGTTGGAAAATCCTCAATGCAGATAAAACACAATGCCCTTACATAAGAGTGAAGTTGGCAAAATGACAAGCTGCACACTGCATCAACTCATAACAGGACAGGACTTCATTGAAAAACTCCAGAGCAAACAAGAAGGGAGGAAAACCAGGTTTAATAGTAGAATATTGATCACATTAACCTCTAACTCTTGTGTTCTCATGTGCAGGGTACTGGACCTCTCAGGAATGCAGGACAAGGTTTGGAGGAAAGCAAGGAAGATGCCCCCCACACAGAGCAGAACTGTTATAACAAACAGGAACATAGGCCTGCAGCAACACCATGACCTCTATACAGCCTTCTGGACAGCTATACAGGGACTCTACAGAAGTATAGATAGCAAAAGACACCAACCTGAGTCAGATGTAGCCAGCAACACCAGAGAAGGGATGGCAGGAACAAATACTCAACTGCAGCAATCTCAATTGCAGGGATTTTGTAGAAGCACTGACAATAGGAGTCATCCTGAGCAGCTAAAGGAGACCAGAATTATCAGAGGTAGCAATGAGGTTAGCAGTATCAACAAAAGATCAGTGAATAACCTTGAGCAGCAATCTAGTGGCATCAGCAGCAGCTTCATAAAGCATGACAAGGAAGGCTTGCACCACTGCAGCAAAGGCCTAAAATGATACAAGAACAGTAGAAACTTATCTCCCAGCAGAAGAATATTGGAAATAACATCGCAAAAGCAAGCAACACCTTTGGCAAAGCAAGAACATATCAGTACCAGCTGCTCCAACAGCACAGAATAATCACCGAAGCAAGAACTCAGCAGTACCAGCACTAGCAGGCCACTAGACTTGCACCAGCAGCCCACTGCACACTGCCAACACTCCTCTTAAACTTGTCAAACCTGTAGGCACACTTTCTAGACATGCAGCATAGATCAAACAGCAATGATACACTAGCAGCCCATCTGATGATTAGCAGGAATCATGAGTTGAAGCACAGAAAAATCAGAAAACCAACTGCACAACAATGCCAGCAACACCAACACACTAGTCTACTGCAATCACTCCCTCTGATGCTAGCAGGAATGGGGAAGTGCGACACAGGAAAAACCAGGAAATTAATGGCACAACAAAGCCAGCAGCACCAACACCAGCAACTCATTTATCTACTGCCACAGACAAACAGTAAAGCAAGAAACAACAGGGGTGACAGAAGCAATGGAAACAGAAACAGTGGTCATCAATGCAATAGAAGCAGCAAAAACTCCAACAAGATTTGTTAGGTCAGAATACAGCACTCAAGCAAAGGCAGCATCAGCAGATCACAATGGTCTAAGCAGCAGCAAACTATGGAAACAATGCAACAGTCTTTCATCAATAGTACCAACATCAACAATATCTGCAACAATCATAACAATAACAGTGGCAACATTAGTGGCATCATCAACAACAGCAGGATCATCATTGGATGTAACTGTCCATATAGGTTCAGGTTATTGGCGCAATTGCTTTGTGTGGTATTAGCACCTCCAGTGCTCAGTCTAATGCAATTGCATCAATCACCATGTTCCTATACCAACAGTACTTCTCACTGGATCACCACAATCTTCAAACATAAACACCCCAATATCCCAGACATTTCTCATTGGATCAACATTACTTTGCAGTACCAGGAGCAACATGAATATCAGCAGTAGCATCATCAGCAAAGGCAGCAGCAGGGCAAATAACATGACTGTGAGCACTAGAGTCAACAACAAAACTGACATTCAATCATCAAGCCATATTCTCATCAGGATTCACTTTAATACAAATGCAGCAACAAACAGACAATCCAAGCATTCCACACTGGCAACCAACACCCTCAGTCGCAAGGATAACATTAGCAGCATAGGAAACAACAAAACAGTATCAGCACCAATTCCAGCACTGTCTATATCAGCAACAACAACCAGCAACATCACAGAACTTAGAAGCACCCTCAAAGAAATAGCAGAAGTAACAGCATCAAGCAGATACATCAACAATAGACCCAACAGCAACAACAGAAATACAAATAGCAGAGTCAATAACAAATACCAGCAGCAGCAACATGAAGAGTAGGAACCAAGGCAGCAACTTTACAAAGGAAGCACAGAGCTCAGAGATAAAAGGAACAACAGCACTCAGAGAGTCAGCAACAGATTGCACAAGCAGCAGGACACATTCAATCAGACTCCTACTTTCATCAGAGAATGCCACTGCCACCTTTTTACAAAATGGCTCACTTTTGTAGAATATCTCCAATTGTGTCAAAACGAAGGGGAACAACACTCTTCCATGCCATATGACATACTTCTCAGAGAATTCCAAGCTTTTGCCAAAAGTATTTTCAATGGGACAAAAAATCTACCTTTCACCCAATCAATAGAATTAGTCTGACTCGTCCTACACACTTAGGTACATTTGATCACCAAATGTGGATGATCAAACATACACATCATCTAACTACTTATCACTACCTAGGTACCTTTAGTCAACGCTTTAGAAAGACAAGGTACATGTACTTTTTTGGGGAGGTAAGGTTCATGTCCCCCTCCATTTCTTTATATTTTTTTAATTAATAAAAACCATATTTACCAAAAAAAAAAAAGAATTCTTAAACCTTCAAAATGCCAACCTTCCGTAATAAGCGCCGAAATACTCTCGGGCCACCTGATACTCGACCCGAACATACGCCCAAGTCTGAAATCATCATACAAACCTATTGGAACCTTCAAATTCCGATTCTGAGGTCGTTTACTCAAAAGTCACACCTAAGACAATTCTTTCAACGTAAAGCTTCCGAATTTAGAATTTTCTTTCCAAATCAATTCTGAACTTCCCGAGATTCAATTTTGACCACACGTGCAAGTCAAAATACTCGAAGTAAAGCTACTCAAGGCCTCAAACCGCCGAACGACGGGCTAGAGCTCAAAATGACCAGTCGGGTCGTTACATTCTCCCCCACTTAAACATACGTTCGTCCTCGAACGTGCTAATGACTGCTCCATAGTTGTCCAAATTTACTGTTTAGCACCTTGTGCACCTACGCGTGTCATCATAACCCATTTGGGCACATTAGCTCGAGCGGAACTAAAGTTCCTCCCTTTAGACCTAGCTAACAAGCTTTAGAATCAACATCCAACTTCCAAATTTCTTTACCAGACCTAATTCTAACACGCGAACACCGTACTGACCACCACATACTGTACCACAACATGATTGTACACCTAGGCCGACCACATAAGTCGGTTGTCCATAATAACATCCCCCAACCACAATAGCTGAAATTTCACGAACCCGATGCCCGCAATACATCTCGTGATGCATATAAATCCTGTTCCAAATCTCGTAATACGACCATGATGAAAAGATGCGTAGAAACTCATAACCACCTGCCGAATCAATAATTCATGTAGTCTCTCTCCTAATAAGAACCATTACCTTATTCTAAACTGAATAACAATATTTTCCCATTAATGCAGCTTATATAAATCTGACTGCACCAATTTCAGGCCCAATAATCTCGTCACACCCAGTACCAGCTGCTCAGACAATAAGCCACCCCAAACACTGATTCGAATATCATATGATGCCATCAATGCACCAACAATCTACAACTCGAATATGACACATAAGGAGGAATGAACTTCGAAAAAGAATTTCCCAGCCCGTGCGACGAAAAAAACGGTTGAACAAATGTTATGAACCCTTCTCAGAAAATGAGAAACAAAATACGCAGGAATAGATATAGCAAACCATAGTCAACATATCATTGTTGTGGCGTGCAACCCGATCCAAATAACGCACCTATGGCGGCGTGCCACCCGATCCAAACCGTATACCCGTGGCGGCGTGCCACCCGATCCGCACATAACAATCAAAGACAACACACATCAAGCCTTAATGCTTATACTTACTAAATGTCCGAATATCAACCACAAGCACGCCAAGTGCTTAATACAAATCTTGGGGAGACGGGTAGCGCCATACGCTACGAAACTCAAGCACAACTAAGGTGCGGTCAAATCCGGAACAAACTCACATGGTCCACAGCCCAAGGAGTAGAATGCCTCTCAGGCATAAACTGTTGCATTAACGATAGTACCCAAAATCTCCGCACTTGGATTTGATCTTTAACAATCAGGTGACTAGCATGTCACACTTGTACAATTTCCCCGTGGGGTACGCTCCAATGACCTTCTGCCCAGGTAGCAAAGCCTGCACCTCCATACCATCAACGGTGCTAATCTGTAAAGCAATTCAAGAACCCCCAATTTAATACAAAATGCTCTTACCATAGAACACCATTCCTAGATGACACTAGAATAATGTCGGCTTACTCTAAACATCTAATTCTTTTCCGGCTCATTCGAGTTCGTGACAACCTTCACAATACCGAAATGCAACCTTGATCCTCAGCTTTCAAATTCTCGAGCCGTTTACTGCATCTATCATACCGCCATGCGAGAATACCAGAATTCACTACAACTTCTGAACCACCAGTAGAATAAATACTTCATTGGCTAGAAGCCTTTCACTTAGCTCAATTCAGAAAAACCCATGCGACACGCAACTTAATTCCCAGCAGAAAATACAAACCTCAAGTCGTGATCTAAACCGCCATGACTCTTCCAGAAGTCCATCCACACCACAAAGCCATTTAAAATCACATGCCACCCAAATCAATCAAGTTATGGTGGCTGTCAAGCCTGCACGTACAACCACAAACCACATGTTATAACTTCACACACCGAATGAACCGACCATTACCACAATCATGCTGATTCAACCATTACAACTGACCCAACTTCTTTAAATTTACCCTTGACCTGCCTTAGAAATAATGTTAGCTCCATTCACAACATAACGAACTCAATACGCACTCATCTCGAGTGACCCGAATCGCGAAACTACATCATCTCAACACCCATGAACCATCTCATACTTTCCTCCTATACTGCACCGCATATTCGATGATAATACAGAAATTCTAGGTCCCATTCGTAATCCACGGTGAAAACTCGATCCTTATCCACACAACGGACCCGAAATCACTGCACTTAAATTCTTGGACCCACTAGAACAGTTGTTGAGAGTCACCCACTCCGACCTGATCTCGAATATAACCAAACTCCAACGTCTGGTAGCTCATGAACACCCCCCTCAAAGAGGCAACCGACTGAATTCTTTTCCTTGCACTTTACATCCAAGAAGCATAAACTCTGGGTCTTCCCGAAACATGCACCTCAATCGATAAGACAAAGTATAGCACACATTCATCAAGTTCTTTGCTAAATTACTCTTCATGGTTCCTTTTCTTAGTCATAAATAATCCACCAATGCATCGATACCTAAAAACCGCACAGGCAGACAACTACACGATCCAATCGCAGACGGTGGGGATCCCCCACTTAGCTTTAAGCTACCATCACATAATGCAAGGCCCACAACGATTCCTCCTTCTCAACCACCATGATCTCGCACCGTTAACCCGCCAGACTTCTCAAAATCTTTTGTTAAGCTTTTCATGAACAGTCTGAATCACTAGTCATAATCACATATTCGACCTCTTACTGGGTAGCAAGTAGAATTCTTTGTAGAAACTTCATCAACATCACACAACTGCTAACCTGGTCACAAGAGATAACTCACCTATGGAATTCCTTACGGATATCTTCCAATGAGCTGCACTGGGCACAACTACCACGAAATCAATAAATTCTCCAGAGCTCATGCTCGCCCACCAACTGTATAAGTCTGCTCCTTCCCTATTGACATCAACTGCAAGTTCAAGAATACCTTTCGAACTCAAGTCATATTACACCTGAAACGATAATCAGATGTTCACACCTCTCTTCATTTCAAATAAACTCCTTTCTGCCATATTTAATCTTTCTTCTTACAGTAACCATCACTCCAAATAAAATTCGTAGACAAAATCACCTTCCATCATGATTCTTAAACCGTTCTACACTTTCTCAAGGCTTGCGGCTATCCTACCATAGAATCCATGTGCTAATCTGCGACTCTTACTTCTATTAAACCATCTCCTTTAAGCAACTCCTCAACCTCTGCTTCTCATACTTGACCTGCTAGTACTTCAGCTACCGTGAAACACTTCCTGCCATGTCGTTTCTCATTCTTCGCTGCTCAAATGTTGCATCAAATCGAAATCCATCTCTGCAGCATCTAAACCAATAAAATGTTACCGACCCTAATCCTCTTCGAAGATCATCTTTCTTGAGCCATCAACATTAGAATTACCAATTCGATTCTGAACCGTCGCACACAGCTTTCTCTGGCAAACGACCCTCAGGCACCATTTCACAACACCCTGCCCCGAAGGCAAAATCCAAGAAGATCGTTCCTTAATGCATCCAAACAACGGCGACACCGCATCTCAATGAAAATTCCACCACGCTCGAAATATCAAGTCTCGTTACTTTATCAACCAAACATGGACATCCATAGTCCGATTGCCTTTCCTCTGCTGGAATTAAATGCTAGACCCCTTAATCATGCACTGAGAAATCCTTTCTCCAAGCCATTCACCGCATCAACACATAAACGAGCACCTTACCATTACACCAACATTGTGCGATAACAACGCATCGACATCGTAGCAATCTGTGCACAGTTTCGAAACCATAGAAGATACAGATACTGAGCTGGAACAAAAGAACATCCTTCCACAAGGGGACGATAATAGCCTGCCCGAACACGCAGGGAAAAACATCCTGCACCACGTCTGCATTACCACTACAACTCCTCGACACCCAATTGATAACAAGCACCTTCGCGTCCCATAAGATTAAGTAGGAAGGAAATAAAAGCACAAGCCTCAATGGAATCAAACCGCATGATGAGGAAATCAAGAAGGGAAGTGCTCCTAACAACCCTGTAGCCTCTCAAATAAGTACAGATGTCTTCGTACCGATCCGCAAGACTCTACTAGACTTGCTCATGACTCGTGAGACCTAAGTGAACCTAGAGCTCTGATACCAAGCTGTCACGATCCGAAATCTACTAGTGGTTGTGATGGTGCCTAACACTGCCGTCAGGCAAGCCGACAGTGATTGGTCAAATTAATTACTCATTCTAGTACCTTAAAATCATAATTTTTTTTATTAATGAAATAGTGTGAAATTACACTAACTACAATAGTGAATAACCTGTAGGAACCCCCAAAATCCAGTGTCATA
The DNA here is from genome assembly GCA_002018475.1 of Nicotiana obtusifolia. Lineage (NCBI taxonomy): Eukaryota > Viridiplantae > Streptophyta > Magnoliopsida > Solanales > Solanaceae > Nicotiana > Nicotiana obtusifolia. The sequence continues at coordinate 179,000 of MCJB01007169.1, forward strand.
AGTGCATGAGCATCAACTAGGAAATATAATAAAATACAACATCTGTCTTGAATACAAGTTAGACAGGAAGATATAAATAACTCTGATGGAGACCCTGCAGACTGCGGATCAAAGCGTGAAATGCAGCTCATGGTAAAGTCCCCGTAATGGCCGCACCTCTACGCCCAAAAGACCATCGGACATATAAGTACCTGCACAAAAAGTGCAGCAAGTGTAGTATGAGTACGTAAATCAACACGTATCCAGTAAGTATCTAGCCTAACCCTAGAGAAGTAGTGACGAGGGGTCGACATCAACACTTACTAGTGTTCAATATGATAGATATAGTAGAAGTAAATAGGGAGTCAGAGTAATAAACGAAATAACAAGTGTAAATATGTGGTACAGTCCTCCTCTCAGCAATGATTCAAACTCTTAGCTAGTAAGTACCTCCTCAATCGGAGAGAGTGTATGTGTGTGTGTGTGTATATATATATATATATGTATGTATGTATAATGGAAGTTATCATATAGGTCTTCACAGTTCAATCAGGAACAACCTCCCAAAGTATGCTGGCTTCTTGCTACGCACGATTTCATAGGAGTATTTTATAGAAATGTTGAGGCGTACGGCCCGATCTCGTCATAATATGTGCATTATCGAGGGTCGAACAGCACGAACCATAGATACATCTATTATATTACCGAGGTGAATGACATACTCCCATGAGAGTGTGGTACATAAATCCTACCGAGGCGTACGACTTGTTCCATCATAGCGTGTGTGCGCACTGCGAGGGTCAAACGGCACAAACTATAGATACATCTATCCTGCCGTGGCGAACGGCCCGATCCCATTAGAATAAGAAGCTTTGACGGGTCCTCGACGCCACTCACGAAAAGTCGTGTGAGTTATAGATTTTAAAGAAACTTGACGATGAGAATGCATAACGCGGGAGAATTTCGTAAGGAGAGTACAAGTAATCCGCGGCTTATCATGAAGCCCGTCAAATCTCTACAATAGCAAGTCTATCACTCTACGCAAGTCTAGTCTCAAATCGTAATGTAAAATAAGGAATTTAATAGGCAGGAGACAACTCAAGTAGTACAGCAATAGCATGATGTGAAGCTAAGTCTCCCCGGACATAACATGAATCTAGCTATGCATGGACTCTCGTCACTTTGTGCGTATGTAGCCCCCACAACAAGTAAGACATAACAATTACATCCCCTAGGGGTAGTTTCCCCCTCACAGGGTTAGACAGGAGACTTACCTCGCTTCGAAGTTCCAAAACCGGCTCCAGAGCCTCTCTAATACCTCAAATCAAAGCCCGTCGATCCAAAGCTATTCAAACTACGTGAAAACCAGTCAAAATATAATATCCATAATTAATCATTTTAAACAATTTTCCAACTCCGCTCAAAAAGTCTATCAAAATCAATCCTCGGGCCCACGTGCCCGGATTTCGAAAATTTTCGAACATAAACATTACCCATATCCTTACGAACTCAATTATATAACTTATTCCCAATTCCATGTCAAATTTCGTCGTCAAAATCCAAAAATACCAATTTGTAAGTTTTTCTTCAAAATTCCAAATTTTTACTAATTTTCATGTTTAAATCCATATATAAACCAAGTATTTGACTTGTAATAGGTGAGAAACACTTACGTTCTGATGGGTGACGAAGAAGCTCCTCCAAAATCGCCCCCAAGCTCGGCTCCCATGGAAAATTTGAGATAAAAATGAGCCAATCCCATTTTTGCTAACTTATACACTGCCCAAAACAACCCTTCTTCAGGTTCGCATGAAACGCCTCGCATTTGCGAAGGCCAAATGCCACTGCCCCAAAATCTCCTCTTCGCGTTCGCGACCAGAAGTACGCGTTCGTAAAGACTTCCGTCCTCATTGATCCGTGTTCGCACCGTAAGCCTCGCATTCGCGTAGGCTAAACGGCTCCAGGGCCCAGCTCCCCTTTCCTTCTACGCGTTCGCGACCTCCATGTCACGTTCGTGTGGGTTGCTTAAGTTTTTCACTCCGCATTTGTGACCTCTATGTTTTGTTCGCGTTGAACAAAATCCATCGGCTCAAAATCCTACTTCACGAACGCGGGACTTCCTTCGCGTTTGTGAAGGACAAAACCAGAACCAGCAACCAGCAACATCAAAACACCCAAACTTAGTCCGAAACCACCTCGAATGATACCCGAGGCCCCCCGGACCCCGTCCATTCACACCAACCAGTCCCAATATATGACATGAGCCTGCTCGAGGCCTCAAATCACATCACAACTACGAATCGCGCCCCAATTCAAGCTTTATGAACTTTAGAACTTCAAACTTCTACATCGATGCCAAAACCTATCAAATCAAGTTCGATTGACCTCAAATTTTGCACACAAGTCCTAATTGACATTACAGACCTACTCCTACTGATGCAATATTAAACGCGGAAACAAGAAAACAAAAGATAGAAGCAAGACGCTCTATGAAATATCAAGACAACAAGTAGGAACTAGTCTACTTACCTTCTTGATGAAATCAAGGAGTACCTATACTATATGCACGACCCTCAAGATATCGATGATCTTGCAAATTGTTCGATCAAACAAAGGAACAAGTTCAATTTTGAATCACACGAAAATTGGACAAGTCAATTCACACGATTTTTGGGAGCAATGTTGCTGCCATTTTTGATTGAAAATAATGTCAAAAGGTGTCAAAATAATGAAGTGTTTAGGCTTATATAGAATGAGCCTTTACCTAACTCAACTAGAAAAAGAATAACTAGTTAACCTAAATCAACTAGGAAACAACTAATTAACAAAAAGAGCACAATTTGGCTAAGTTTAAGAAGTAGTCACGCAGGACTCCAAAACAAACAAGAATTAATGTCTTCCATAACTACACAATAATCTCAACGTAGTAATAAGCATCACACGCCAAACGCAAACATCATACGCAAAACGCTTGGCTCTTCTTCACCATCAAATGTGCATCATGAAGCTCTTTAGCTTGACTTCTCGTGAATGGTCTTGAAGTCTTAAACTTGTCATGATCAGGTTGACCTGCATCATCCTCCCCTTCTTGGGAAGATTTCGTCCTCGAAATCGAACCTTCTTCATCTTTCAAAACAACACAAAGGAGTCAAGTCAGTAACATTAGATGTCTTAGAACCAGCATAATCATCAGGCAGATCTATGACATAAGCATTATTATTGATCGTTTGCAACACTTGAAATGGTCCATCTCCCCGCGAGCCAACTTCCATTTCCTATGGTTCGGAAATCTTTCCTTTCGAAAGTGCACCCAAACCCAGTCACCTTTCTTTAATTCCAGCTTTTTCCTTCCTTTTTTCTTGACCGCTACCTTTTCATAAGCATCCTCCAAAGTTTTCCTCACCTTAGTATGCAATTCGAGCAACGCAGCTGCCCGGTTTTCTCCGTCAACGCTAATAACTGCATCTCTTAGCAAAGGAACAAGATCAAGTAGTATCAAATGATTAAAACCATAAACACATTCAAATGGAGTAATTCTATTTATGCGATGAACAGTTCTATTATATGCAAACTCCATAATAGGTAATCGGTCAGCCCAAGTGCCGGACTTCCCTTTGGTCAAAGCTCGAAGAAGAGCTCCCAAGGTGCGATTAACAACCTCTGTTTGACCATCAGTCTGTGGATGAGGTGATGTAGAAAACAACAGTTTGGTGCCAAGAGCACCCCACAAACACTTCCAAAAGTGACTCAAAAACTTAGCATCCATATCACTAACAGTAGTTCGAGGCACACCATGCTACTTTAATACATTAGCAATGAACAAAGAAGCAACATGTTGTGCATCATCACATTTTTTACAAGGAAAGAAATGATCCATCTTAGAAAACCTATCAACAACCACATAAATGCTATCATGACCTCCCCTAGATCGCGGCAGCCCCATCACAAAATCCATCGAGATATCTACCCAAGGACTAGTAGGAACGGGTAAGGGAGTATACAAACCATGATTATTAGACCTAGACTTAGCTCTTTTACACTCAAAACATGCTCCACATATTCTCTCGACATCTTGCCTCATCTTAGGCCAATGGAACTGTTCCCCTAATATAGCTAAAGTCTTGTCTACCCCAAAGTGTCCCATCAAGCCCCCCACAATGCGCCTCACGCACCAACAACTCTCGCCATGAGGACTCGGATATACAAACTCTTCCCTTCTTAAAAAGGTACCCATCATGCCACTGATACTTCTCAATCCGCTGCCCACTAGTAATGGCATCATACACACTCTTAAATTTAGGGTCATGCTCATACATAGACTTAATACTCTCAAAACCCATCAACTCTGTGAGTGGTGCTGCGATGGTGCTAAAGTCTTTAACAAAGCACCTGTAGAGACTAGCTAGTCCATGGAAACTTCTAACATGTGAAACAGTAGTAGGAGTAGGCTAGTCTCTAATAGCTTCTACCTTAGATGCATCTACTTCAACACCATTAACACTTACAACAAATCCCAGAAATACAACTTTCTCTACACAAAAGGCACACTTCTTGTAATTAACATATAACTTTTCAGCTCTTAATACTTCAAACACTTTCCTTAGGTGATCAACATGGTCATCTAAACTTCTACTATAAATCAGGATATCATCAAAGTAGACAACCACAAACTTATTAGGAAATGGTTTAAGCACATGATTCATTAATCGCATGAACATACTAGGTGCGTTGGAGAGACCAAAAGGCATCACCAACCATTCATATAGACCAAACTTGGTCTTGAATACAGTTTTCCACTCATCACCAGGTTTTATACGGATTTGGTGGTAACCGGACCTAAGATCAATCTTAGAAAACACACTTGAACCACATAACTCATCTAGCATGTCATCTAACCTAGGGATAGGATGACGATACTTTACCGTTATCTTGTTGACGGCTCTGCAATCAACACACATCCTCCAGGTGCCGTCTTTCTTTGGAACCAAGATCACGGGTACGACACACGGACTTAGACTCTCTCGAACTAGCCCCTTAGTTAATAGCTCATCCACTTGTTGTTGCAACTCCTTAGTATCATGTGGATTGCTTCGATATGCGGGTTTGTGCGAAATTTTTGACCCCGGAACAAAGTCAATTTGGTGTTCTATCCCCCTCAACGGAGGTAGTCCACTCGGCATCTCCTCGGGAAACATGTCCCTGTATTCCTACAAAACATCACTAACAACACTAGGCAAGGGATGAACGTTAGTAGAAACTTCTTCATTAGAGCTCAAGTAAACACCCTTATCAACGCCCTTATCTTCCGCAACCTCCTCATCACTCCTTTTCTCACAAACAGTATCATTATGATCAGGTCTTAAGGTGGAACCATCAGTAAGTCCTTCCCTGGCATTCCCCTGAATACCCAAGGTTCTTTCAACATTCTTCAGTCGGATTCGAAGTGCCCTTACTTCAGCCCAAACCTCGGCTAAAGTAATGTTGGTTCCAACCTTGTCTCCTTCCGTAGCCATGTACCTGCAAAGAAACAAGACTAGAGATTGTGTTAAGGTTAGTTAAAAATACTCTCTCTCTCTTTTTTGAATGACTCTCGGATTCACTCAAATTTTCAGGTAGGATTTCACACTTATCTTCAAATTGGCTTCCTCTAATTGACCAAGTTCTTTAGCGACCTTTCAAGTTCACAAGATCAATAATTTTCTTCGGGGTGAGTGAATTTATGTGACTCGATAGGCGGACAGCTTTTTAAGCGAGCACAAGAAGCCAAGAATTATCTATAAAAGTGGGAATTCTGAGTTTTAGCACGAGGTCCTACAAGCTCAAAGATTAGTAATTACTTAAGTAGGAAATTACCTAAGAATTACTAATTAGAAGTAGTGTAATTAAGAAAGAATTTCGAAATTAGTGGAAGGAGGAAGTTTTAGAAACTTTCCCACTTTAGTTTGGACAAGACCAATCCCCTCTCCCTAACCCTTTAGGAAT
>MCJB01007169.1:185137-216180 GCA_002018475.1 Nicotiana obtusifolia
CCCCCCCTCCCCCTTTCCTTTTCCAACACAAATTAGCCCCTTCTCTCCTTGTCCAAATAGAATTTCAACTCCTTGAAACTTCTCCCTTTTGGATTGGGAGTTGTTTCCTTCTTGGACTACAATTAGGGTTTCCTATTCTCCTCCTTTCTCCTCCCCAAATTCGGCCTCCCTAACACTTCTTAGGCCCTCTCCCACGTTTTCACAATGCTCTTTCTAGAAGAACAAATTAAAGTTCAAGAACTTCAAGAATTCAAGGCAATCTTGTTAAGAACGTTTGAGGATTCAAGTGCCCCTTCAAGAACAACGTAAAACTCTTCTAGAACTTCAATTTTAACTCCAAGAACTTCAAGATTTTCAAGATTCAATCGTGCACCTTCAAGAATTTCAACTAGAGTTTCAAGATTTCAAGATTATCGGTTTCTAACGATTAAGAACTTCAAGAATTCGGTTCAAGAACGTTTCTTTAGCAATCAATCTTCAAGACTTCAATCCCTCGATGATTCAACAACTTCAATCAACAACAATTTCTAGTTTTTCTCTCTTTTTTTCATGTTTTTTTAATCGAAAATGAAATTTAAGAATTAGAACCTAAAACTAAAGCACGAAGAACAGCATTGGGATCGTAGAAACAAACCCGTTCCAAGCTCTGATACCAACTGATGCAATATAATTGCTCTGATACGAACTGGTGCAATATTAAACGCGAAAACAAGAAAATAAAAGATAGAAGCAAGACGCTCTATGAAATAGCAAGACAACAACTAGGAACTAGTCTACTTACCTTCTTGATGAAATCAAGGAGTACCTACACTATACGAACGACCCTTAAGATAACGATGATCTTGCAAATTGTTCGATCAAACAAAGGAACAAGTTCAATTTTGAATCACACCAAAATTGGACAAGTTAATTCACACGATTTTTGGGAGCAATGTTGCTGCCATTTTTGATTGAAAATAATGTCAAAAGGTGTCAAAATAATGAAGTGTTTAGGCTTATATAGAATGAGCCTTTACCTAACTCAACTAGGAAAAGAATAACTAGTTAACCTAAATCAACTAGGAAACAACTAATTAACAAAAAGAGCACAATTTGGCTAAGTTTAAGAAGTAGTCACGCAGGACTCCAAAACAAACAAGAATTAATGTCTTCCATAACTACACAATAATCTCAATGTAGTAATAAGCATCACACGCCAAATGCAAACATCATACGCAAAACGCTTGGCTCTTCTTCACCATCAAATGTGCATCATGAAGCTCTTTAGCTTGACTCGTGAATGGTCTTGAAGTCTTAAACTTGTCATGATCAGGTTGACCTGCATCACCTACTTCCGAAATCAGAATCTGACCTCGATATCAAAAAGTCCACTCCCGGCCAACTTCCCAAAAATCATCCAAATTTCCAACATTTGCCAATTGATGCCAAAATGACATACGAGCTTCCAAATCAAAGTTCAGACACGCTCCTAAGAGCAAAATCACCATACAGAACTATTTTCAGGCTCAGAGTTCCAAACAGACATCGATAACATCAAAATCCACTTCAACCCAAACTTAGAGAATTCTTAAACCTTCAAAATGCCAACCTTCCGTAATAAACTCCGTCTCGGGCCACCCGATACTCTACTCGAACATACATCCAAGTCTGAAATCATCATACGAACCAGTTGGAACCTTCAAATACCGATTCTGAGGTCGTTTACTCAGAAGTCACACCTAAGCCAATTCTTTCAACTCAAAGCTTTTAAATTTAAAATTTTCTTTCCAAATCAATCTCGAACTTCTCGAGATTCAATTCCGACCACACGTGTGATACGCTCAAATTACACTTTAATAAATAGTGTAAAGCGGTCGATGTCAAATATAATAACCCAATAAGGTTGGAGTCGAATCCCACAGGGAATAGGTGTGAAAAGGTTACTTGACTAGTGTGTTACTTGACTAAAGTCGTAATTCTATCCAGTTAACCGTAACAAGAGTATGAATTGAGTTTGGTTTTAGGTAAAGGCTAATTGAAATGTTGAGAATGTAAATAATTTGATTAAAGAAACCAAGGTTGTGTCCCCATTAATGAAGTGTAATGCTATCGGTGTTAATGTGATATATTTCTAATGGAAGGTCCTTTTTGATATGCAAATGATGTCTAAATGACTACCCAATATTTTCCAATAGTTAGGTAGTATTTCCTATTTATGATTTTTCCAAATATAAAAGAGTTGCAATTAAGAACAATCAATTTATGCCAAATAAAACCCACTTATTCCTAAGCGATTTTATTAAACAAGGTTTAAAGCCTTGAGTTTTTGATATTTACTTCTACCAAATTCTATCCCACTTTCCCAAGCAAAGATAGAATTTAATGGCGCTTGTTAATGTTTGCAACCACCAACAATAAATGAAGAATGAGAAGTAAATAAATATCAAACAACCATTATATATATATATATTCTATGTTAAACACCCATTAACATAACACCCATTTAGGGTCCACAACCTTAGTAGTTAAAGTTAGCTACTCATACTAAAATCTAAAAATAAGAGAATATTAAATGTCATAAAGCTTACAAAGTGAAAGATTCTTGACCCAAAAGCATCCAAAAGAAAGGAATATTAATGCCTTGTATTCTTCAAAGTCTGACAAGCTAGAGCCCACAAAACCCTAATAAATCTATTTATAGAGGGCCAAAAATCGAGACAAAAATCGGACCAATCTGCCCTGAAGTTGCATATGCGACCGCATTTTTGACATGGCTATCGCAGATTGTAATCCTAGTTTCGCCTTCACTGCATTCATGGTTTGCGGTCCGCATTGTAGAAATGTGACCACATCTTGAATCGCATTTTCTTCCTTCAGTAGACTTCATGTTTGGTTTGCAGTTACTTCTGCGGCTCGCAAACAAGTTATGCGATCGCAGATGAGACCGCATTTTTGACGTTGAACTTTGCCTAGGATTCTGTTTTGGTCTGCGATCTCGGTGTGCAATATGCGGCTCGCAAACAGGTTATGCAATCGCAGATGAGATCGCATTTTTGACGTTGAACTTTGCCCAGAAGTTTGTCTTGATCTGCGATCTTGGTGTGAAATATGCGGTTCGCATGTAGGTTTTGCGATAGCATATCCACATCTGTGATGCCTTTTTGCTCTTTTCTTGTCTTTTTATGGCTTTTTTGAACTCTTTTCCATGCTCTTAGGTCCTTACACCTTATACACTGCAAAAATACTAAAATTACATAAATACCAAGGGAAATTGCATTTAAAACAAGTTAAAATCTAAGAAATTAGTATCAAAATGTGCCGAAATTCTCCGGCACATCAATGTGCAAGTCATAATACCTGAAGTGAAGCTACTCAAGGCCTCAGACTGCTGAACGACATGCTAGAACTCAAAACGACCGGTCGGGTTGTCACATATTAAGTCAAAATCCAAAATCCAAAATAAAAAGAGAACCCTTTCTCGGGTTTGGTCCCATTTATCACAAAAAAAAAAGAGTAGAAGAAGAATAGAAGAAAGACAAAAATAAAAAAAAATCATCATAAACATATTGACTTGGTTGGTACCAACATTGGAATGTGCATGGAAAAGTAACAAGTGAAAAAATTGGTATGATGGAGAGGATCAGCTTCTGGTAAATCAGAGATTCTTGCGGTACCTCTTAATTATACCTTAGCAACACTAGAAAAATCTCATGTTTACAGTCAGTATAAGAATAAAGCCGACCTCATCGTTTCATGTGCACTGTGTGGTGAGCTTTAGATTAAAATTTATCGCATTGCATTGTTGATCTAGAACTTGGCCCGAATATCTGTTGAGGCAAAATCCTAAGAAACGCTTGGTTTAGGAAAGGATCTTAGGACTTCTTTGACCTGTTTGAGCCTTTCGAGCCCACCAAATGACATTAATCCTTAGCATTCCCCCTTTGAGCCTTAAGCCTTTTTCTTGGACAATCACATCTTAGCTTATACTCTTCATTGTGCTTAAATGCACTACCCGTCTCTTGGGCCAACCTCCTTGCGCGCACTGAAAATGTGTAACTTCGGACGAAGACCAAAGTGAAGGCGACAAGCATGAGAAGGCGAAGGATACAAAGTCTAAGACAATTAGAGACATGACTTCAAGAGATAAAAAGGAAACTCCGCAAATTCAAAAGGAAGATTCAACAAGAGGAGGAAACTTCCACAAAATCAAAAGGAGAACCTAATAAAAGAGGAAACTTCCACAAAATCAAAAGGAGAACCTAATAAAAGAGGAAACTTCCACAAGTTCAAACGGAAGATCCAACAAAAGGGAGAAGACTCCACAGCAATAGTGGCAACATCAATGACAACACCAACAACATCAGAGACATCATAAGAGACAACTGCACATATAGGTTCAAGTTATTGGTGCAATTGTGTTGTGTGGTATTAGCATCTCCAATGCTCAGTCTAATACAGTTGCATCAACCACCATGTTCCTATACTAGCTACACTCCTCTCAGTATCATCACAACCCCCAATCATAAGCTCCCCACCAACCCAGGCACTTCACATTGGATCAACACTGGATCAACTACTAGCAGAGGCAGCATAAGCAAGGACAGAAGAAATGCGGATAACATGGCTCACATATCCAAACCAGCAGGCAGCAACACAGTCAACAACAAAACTGACACTCACTCATCAAGACATATCCTCATTAGAACCATCAGCAGACATGGCAAGGACAACATCAGCAGCAGTAGAAACAATAAAATAATACCTGCAGCATCCCAAATATCAACCCCAGCATTAGTCACACCAACAGCAACAATCAGCAATATCACAGTATACAGAAGCTCTCTCAAACAACCAGTAGAAGTAATAACATCAATCAGCTACATCAACAACAATCTCAAGTGCAACAAAAGAAGCGCAAGAAGCAGAAGCAAGAACAAATACCAACAGAAGCAACAAGAAGAGCAGAAAGCCAATCCACCAAGCCAACACCAATACAAAGGAAGCACAATACTCAGAGATGCAAAGCACAGTAGCAGCCAGAGAAACAGCAGCAGATTGCAGAAGTAGCAGGACACATTCCACCAGACTCCTACCTTCACCAGAGAAAATAATTATCACAAGTTCACTAAAGGGCTTACTTCTGATAACTACCATCACCTGTGTCAAAACAAAGGGGAAGAGCACCTACTTAGAAGAATCCAAGCTTTTGTCACAAATAGTTTCAATGAGACAAGAAAACTACTGTTCACCTTACTAGTACACTTAGGAACATATGTACTCTGTACAGTCGACCTAGATATATTTCTCATTGTTTTTGTATAGATGACTATCTATCAATTTTATAAGATAGATAGTCATTACATCACTATAGGTCTGACGCGCCCCAGCCTCTCATGCACATTTGATCATCAAATTTGGATGATCAAACATGCACATCATCTAACCACTTACTATTGCATAGACACTCTTAATCAATGCTTTAGGAAATCAAGGCACATGTACTTTTTTGGGGAGGTAAGGTTCATCTCCCCCTCATTTCCTGTAACTTTTGCTAATTAATAAAACATATGTTTACCCAAAAAAAAAAAGGTAAACCTCAAAAGGAAAAAAGAGAAAATAAGAAAAGAATAAACCCCCAAAAACGGAAAGAATCTCATACAAGTTGTCCCAAATCACTCCCGAACCTTTTGGACCAAAACAAAACCCAATAAATATAGAGAGAGAGGGTCTGGTGACAAACGACGACTGGGAGGCGACTAGAAAGAGAAAGCTCTCGCGAGCTCTAATGGTGACACCGGCCGGCACGTCACCAACTGGCGAACCTCCCCCCACCACCTCTCAACCTCCCACCACAACCCCCAGCAACCCACAGCCATTAAATTACTCCCACATCCTTAAACCTGCGACACTGAACTCTACGAACCCTAGCTCGAGTTCAATCGCTCCAATTCCGTTCAAGAAAGCAACTTTCTTACATGGACAACCTATTGTCAAATTCACAGAAGCAGAAGTGAATCGCATGAACATAATTGAAGGGTTGCAGTATGCTGTTCTGGGCAAGTTCTCATATGGCTGGCCTGACATCCAAGAACTGCGAAGAATCATTCCAATACAAGCAGAATCAAAAGGTGAAAACCTAACATAGGTTTCTTTCGAGATAAGCATGTCCTAATTAGATTAACACTGTGGGAAGATTTTATCAAGATTACATCGAAAAGCACTTAATATCTCAAAGCTAAGGATGGCTATGAGTACCAAATACGTTAGTTAATTTATGATGCTAAATTTAAGCTTGGAGAATAAATGCCAATGGCAATGGCATGTATATCTTTTCCACAGCTACTGCCTACTTACTTTGTAAAAGAATGCCTGTTCTCTCTTGCATCTGCAGTTGGTAATCCACTACACCTTGACATGGAAACTATTAACAAAACAAGGCCTAACTGTGCTAGACTAAAGGTTTTGGTTGATCTTTTAGCTGAATTTGCCAAAGAAAGTCAAAATGGACATTGAAAATGAGTCTACTGGAGAAGTTAGAAGAGAGTGGGTCAAAGATCGCGAGATGTCGAGAGAATATGTGGAGCATGTTTTGAGTGTAAAAGAGCTAAGTCTAGGTCTAATAATCATGGTTTGTATACTCCCTTACCCGTTCCTACTAGTCCTTGGGTAGATATTTTGATGGATTTTGTGATGGGGCTGCCGCGATCTAGGGGTGGTCATGATGGCATTTATGTGGTTGTTGATAGGTTTTCTAAGAGGGATCATTTCATTCCTTGTAAAAAATGTGATGATGCACAACATGTTGCTTCTTTGTTCATTGCTAATGTGTTAAAGTCGCATGGTGTGCCTCGAACTATTGTTAGTGATAGGGATGCTAAGTTTTTGAGTCACTTTTGGAAGTCACATCATCCACAGACTGACGGTCAAACTGAGGTTGTTAATCGCACCTTGGGAGCTCTTCTTCGAGCTTTGACCAAAGGTAAGTCCGGAACTTGGGCTGACCGATTACCTATTAAGGAGTTTGCATATAATAGAATTGTTCATATCATGACTAGCATTACTCCATTTGAATGTGTTTATGGTTTTAATCCTTTGATAGCACTTGATCTTTTTCCTTTGCCGAGAGAAGTAGCTATTAGCATTGATGGAGAAAACCGGGCAGCCGCGTTGCTCGAATTGCATGCTAAGGTGAGGAAAACTTTGGAGGATGCTTATGAAAAGGTAGCGGTCAAGAAGAATAAAGGAAGGAAAAAGCTAGACTTAAAGAGAGGTGACTGGGTTTGGGTGCACTTTCGCAAGGAACGATTTCCGAACCATAGGGAAGGGAAGTTGGCTCCGCAAGGAGATGGACCATTTCAAGTGTTACAGAAGATCAATAATAATACTTATGTCATAGACCTGCCTGCTGATTATGCTGTTTCTAAGAAATTCAATGTCTCTGATTTGACTCCTTGTGCTTTGAAAGATGAATATGGTTCGATTTCAAGGACGAAATCTTCTCAAGAAGGGGAAAATGATGCAGGCCAATCTGATCAAGCTACGTTCATGTCATCAATGTTGGTTAAGACAAGAAAAGGCGTTGGTTAGCCTTGGAGAAGAGCCAAGCGTTCACACATTTTGTGTTGGACGAAATATTTGTTGATGATGTACATTTGTGTTTATGTTGTATTATTGTTTTGCTATGGAAGACATTGACTCTTACTTGGGGGTCCTGCATGACCATTCTTTTTACTTAGCCAAATTGTGGCCTTTTTGTTAGTTATTTGTTTCCTAGTTGATCTAGGTTAACTAGTTATTCTTTTCCTAGTTGATTTAGGTAAAGGCTCATTCTATATAAGCCTAAAGAATTCATTATTTTTAGTACCTAACTTTGATATTCAATACAATAAAATCGGCAACAACTTTGCTCCAAACTCGTATGCTTTGAACTTGTCCAATTTTTGGTGTGATTCCAAATTGAACTCGTTCCTTTGTTTGATCGAACAATTTGCAAGACCATCGTTGTCTTGAGGGTTGTTCGTATAGTATAGGTACTTCGTGACTTCATCAAGAAGGTAAGTAGACTAGTTCCTACTTGTTGTCTTGATAGTTCATTGAGCGTCTTGCTTCTATCCTTTTATCTTGTTTTTCGCGTTTTATATTGCATCAATCCAGTATGATTACATTTCTAAGTATTGCAAGCAGTAAAGACTACAAGGACATGACATAGTTGAGTGCTGGAAATTGCACCTAGAGCTGCTACATACAGACTCAGTTGAACAACAGGAAGCTAGAAGCAATTGAGTGGAAAGTAGGAAGCAACAGGGAAAGGAGACTACACCTCTGATGATCCTTTCAAGTGGAAAAGTTGTTGGCAATGCAAGCTCTCAATGGAAGGAGGTCAAGGATAATAGAGTGCAAAACCAAGCTAAGCCTAAAGATAAGCAAGCTAAAGCTGGACTGGAATTGATACCAGCTGGCATGGCCACCCAGCAACTCCAAACTTCCAACAAATTTGCCATGTTGGAATCAAAAAACAGCAATGCTAATACAGACAGTCAAATGGAGTTGATTGCAGAAGCTTTTAGCCAAAAGAACTCCCCTGCTCTCACAAGTGCAGCAGCACCACTACAACTAGTAGAAGAACCTTCCTGCTCTGCAGCAGCTGCCCTCACTCCAAGCACACCAGCAGCCAAAATCTTAAAAGGAAGTGCCAATAAGCTAATAGCAGGAGCAGAGAAGTTGATGCACCCCACAGACCAAATGCTAAGTCCCAAATTTGCTGAAAGGAACAACATTGGAAAAGTTCCAGAGAAAGAAACTCAATCACAAGTAGAGAAAAGGAAAGAAGCCACAAAGGAATGCACTTCCCACTGGGTGCAGAAAAATTTCAATACAAATGTGGTTACAACCAACACCTCTCATCAAGATATCCCATCACAAGATACTCTAGTAGAGAGAGCAATGACCAAGACAACAAAGAAAAAAACAGCAGACGCAAAGTCAGGAAAGATGCTTGAAAGGCCACAAGGAAGTCCAGGAAGACTATGAGCTGATCAAATTGAAGAGGACTCAAAAGAAGGTGAAATTCCATAAGAAATGCAAAGTGAGGAAGAAACAGCTGATGAGGAAGAAGCAGCAGATGAGGATGATCAAAGTGAACATGGTCATGCCAATGTCACTGCCACAGCAACAAAAAACAATAGCAGAAATGAAAACAATCAACTGATGTTGAAAAATACCAGCCAAGGACAAACCAGCACTACAACTCATGAAGCAGAAACCAAAGAGACAGCAGAGGCACACTTAGAAGAGAAAACAGACACAACTCAGAAAAAGAAGCAAGCTCAAGGAAAAGTTTAAAAATTGGTTGCACTTGACATATCTTCTCTAAGATCCAAGGAGGAAAAACAAACAGCAATAACCAAAGTAAAGAATCTCAGCATCACAACAGTAGCAAGAGGTGAAACAGATCACCATGAGCATCTAGACAAAGATCTGGATGAGGAGTCCACTGCTCAGAATTTCCTAAAAGTTGCTAAACAAGGAGACCTCTCTCCAACACAGATAGCTAAGGTGAAATCAGCAACTAAAGGCCGGAAGAAGCAAAGCAAAGAGCACAACAATTCCTTTGCAATAGGGGTCCAAACAAGAAGAGCTCTAACACACCCCAACAATCTATAATGGATGCAATCATATGAAAATCTCATCACACACCACAAAAAATATCATTTTGAATTCATTGGCATTCTAGAACCAATGCAACAAGCAAGAAAAATGGAAAGATACAGAAGGAAGATTGGCTTATCTCAAGCTGTGGTTAATGTTTCCAATAAAATCTGGGCCGTCATAGAAGACACATACATATGAAGTCACAGTATTATATGACATGATACAACAGCTAACTCTGAGGCTACTTCATTCAGAAACTCATGTGGAACTCATCCTCACACTAGTATATGCTAAGTGTAACCAAATTGAGAGAATAGAACTGTGGGGTTCATTATATGCTATGGCAAAGGATATGACAATTCCATGGCTGGTAGGGGGTGATTTCAATGTAATATGGGATGAAGAAGAGAAATTTGGAGGCCTTCCAGTGCCAATCAATGAAGTAGATGACTTCAGACACTACATCAATACTTGCAACTTAACTGATCTTGGCTTCAAAGGCAGCATCTTCACATGGTGGAGTGGTAGAGCAGAGGAAGATTGCATTTTCAAAAGATTAGATAGATGCCTTGCAAACACAGAATTCCAGCAAAACTTTCCCAAGGCTAGAGGTTACTCACTTGTCTAAGATAGGCTCTGATCACAATCCTCTCCTATTAAAGTGTGACATGGAAGCAATACCAATCAAGAAGCCATTCAAATTTCTCAACTTCTGGACCAAGCATGAATCATTCAAATCAGTAGTGACAGAGAACTGGCAAGCAGACTTTTATGGGGATCCCTTCATGCTCTTCAATCATAAGCTCAAAAAGCTCAAAAAAGCTCTGTGACTGTGGAGCAAAGCAACTTTTAGAGAAATATTCCAAAACATTACAAGCATGGAGGAAGTGGTTCTTGTTCATGAAAAGCAATTTGAGGAAAGACCTACACAGTAGAACAGAGAAAGGCTACAAAAGGTCCAAGCACAACTAATCAGGCACCTAGCAATAGAGGAAGAGTTCTGGAAACAAAAAGCAGGCATGGCATGGTTCAAGGATGGAGACAGAAACACCAAATTCTTCCATGCTCAAGTAAATGGTAGAAGAAAAAGGCTCCAACTAAGGAGAATCCAAAACAACACAGTCAGTTGGATTGAGGAAGAGGAACAAATTGCAACTGAAGCTGTCAATTTCTATACAGAACAGTTCACAGAGATTGCAACACCAACTGACTTTAGCATACTTGATAACATCCCTCAATTGATAAGCATGGAGAAAAATGTAGAACTGATCAGGCAGCCCACAAGAGAAGAAACCAAGCAAGTTGTTTTCAGTTTAAATGGTGACAGTGCAGGGGGGCTAGATGGCTTCACAGGTGCCTTCTACCAAGCATGCTGGGACATAATAGAGGAAGACATACACAATATAGCTATAGCATTCTTCTTAGGGAAACATCTACCAAAATATGTTACACACACAAACCTGGTACTGCTACCCAAGAAAAAGGAAGTGGCAACCTTTTCAGACATGAGGCCTGTTAGCTTAAGCAATTTATAAACAAAATCTTTTCAAGAATCATTCATGAAAGGATGGTGGAGCTGCTGCCTAATCTGATCTCCCAAGAACAAGCTAGCTTTGTTAAAGGCAGGACCATTGTTGAAAATTTTCTGCTAACTCAAGAAATCATCACAGACATTAGAATCAGAACAAAAGGTTGGCCAAATGTTGTGATCAGGCTTGACACGACAAAAGCCTTTGACAGTCTATCCTGGCTTTTCTTGACAAATAGTTTGAGAAAAATGGGGTTCTATGAGACCTTTATTGGCATGGTCTTTGACGTCATTGGAAACAACTGGTACTCAGTTCTCATAAATGGCCAGCCACATGGATTCTTCAAATCATCAAGAGGAGTCAAGCAAGGAGATCCACTATCACCTGCTTTATTTATTTTTGTTGCTGAAACCCTCTCAAGAGGTCTAAATGCCCTGCACTTAAACCTATACTTCTGTGGTTACAGACTGCCCAAGTGGAGCCCAAAGATAAACCATCTAGCATATGCAGATGACACAATCATCTTCTCTTCCTCTAATGCCACCTCCCTACAACTGATAATGGAAACTTTAACTGCATATGAGACAGCATCAAGATAGAGAATCAACAAAAGCAAAACTGCTGTGTATATGCACCATTCAGCCAGCCTTGAGGTGGTTACAAAAGTGGAAAGCATCACAGGTATAAGAAGCAGGAATTCCCCTTCACATACCTAGGCTGTCCCATTTTTTACTCCAGAAGGAAGATGACACACTATCAAGAACTCATCAATAAGGTTTTAAACAAATTGCAATCCTGGCAAGGAAGCTACTCTTAGTAGGAGGCAGGGCAGTACTGATCTCACATGTCCTTCTGAGCATGCCTATACACCTTCTCTCTGCTGTCAACCCTCCCAATAATGTCATCAATAAGCTACACAAGCTCTTTGCACAATTCTTCTGGAGTAACACTGTAGGAGGTAACAGCAGACACTGGGCTTTATGGAACACTCTATGTATGCCCTGTGATGAAGGTGGAGCAAGCTTCAAATCCATACATGATGTGTCTAAAGCCTTGTTCTGCAAGTTGTGGTGGAACTTTAGAACTAAGCCAAGTCTCTGGAGTGCATTCATGAGCCAAAATACTGCAACAAGTTAAATGCAGTCATAGTTCCATGGAAAAAGGGATCACACATATGGAGGAAAATGCTAGAATGCAGGGACATCATTGAGCACCAAATCATTTGGCACCCAAAAATGGGTTCCTCACCTTTTTGGTCTGATAACTGGACAGGACTGGGAGCATTGTACTTCACTGTGTCAAATGATTTTGCAATTGATGAAACCATACATAATGTGTATGATGTTCTGCAGGATGATGGACACTGGAATCTAGGCAAACTATCAGAGATCCTGCCCCAAGAACTTGCACTGCACATAGTAGAAACTATTAAGCCACCAAATAAGGAGAACAACATAGATGTATCATATTGGATGCTAGAACCTCAAGGCCGTTTCAATGTCAAAACTGCTTGGGAGTACCTTAGAAAGAGGGATGAACCTAAAAGAGCTTTCAAAATGATTTGGTGCAAGGACTACCATTTAAGATTGCATTTTTCATGTGGAAAGTGTGGAAGGCTAAACTGCCTTTAGATGATTTCATGAAGAGACTGGGATATCAAATGCCATCAAAATGCTGGTGCTGCACAGAACCAAAGGAAGAAACCATGGTGCACCTCTTCTACACATCCAACACTGCGACCAAAGTATGGCAATATTTCCTCTCAAGAGCAGGAATAACATGGGACGGCTTATCTTTTCATCAAGCAATAATCAAATGCTGGACAGCACAAACAGTTCCCAGGCTTAAACCAGTGCTACAAGCTGTCCCATTCTGCATTATGTGGGAACTTTGGAAAAGAAGAAACAACTATAAATATGGAGAAACAGTCACTTCCAGCAGAGTCATTTATCAGATTTCCACAACATTACAAGCACTGGTCCAAACTAGAAAGCCAGGAATCAAGGTCCTTCACAAATGGCAAGACCTTCTGCACATGATGGAAAACTACACTCCAAGATTGAAATACAATAAAGTAATCTGGGAATTCCTAATGGCAGGATGGATTAAGGTCAATACTGATGGAAGGCTTCTGTGTGAGAAATGAAGCAGGGGAGATCATATATGCACTTGGCAAAGAAATACCAGAAGGAACAAACACAACAGCAGAAGCAACAGCCATTGTGGAGGCATTACGATTCTGCAGATCACACAATTACTCTCACATATGGCTGCGAACAGACTCAATGCTGCTAAACAACACAATCAATGGAATATGGAAACCAACCTTGGTGCATAACTGAACAGGTGGAGGAGGTGCTGCAAATGAAAGAAGCTTTCACACTCAATGTGACACACATATACAGGGAAGGAAACAAGCTAGCTGATCACTTAGCAAACTATGCACTTGAAGTTGGGAGAATTGAATGTCATGACTTCTGGCAGCTAGATTTACAAGGTCGAAAGATGCTAAATAAAGATAAAATCCAATGTCCATACATGAGAGTAAAGGTAGCAAGTAGCAAAGAAGAAAACAGGACAGTGGTCCCTCACTGAGCTACAGACACACAATATCCCAACCTCACAGCAAAGGAACAATAACTTGAGCCTAAGATCAAACAATGTTTTACTAACATGCTTTTAAATTTTGCAGGCACACTGGAGGAACAAAGCGATGGCATCAGCAAAAAGCATAAGGGAGACCAGAGGAGACTAGGACAATGGATTTACACTAATATGCTTCTTTCTTTTGCAGGAAACACTGACCAGCATTTCTTGCTGCTTGCAGTTCAGAAGAACCCCCACACCAGCCTCAGGTACATAATTTATAATGTAACAACATCACACAAGGGGCATGTCACACAAGCAGCCACCCTCTAAGCTTCAATCAAATAACCTTCCAGGAAGACATCAACTACTCAACTTGTTATCTACCAGTACCTCAAACTCTCAACTCTGGCTTTAGATTGCCATAGCAGGAACACAGCAGCAGAAGAGACTCCTCCAAAGACACAGCAATCATCCAAGACAGCATCCATAGCTCATCTTTCTACTCACTAAGATACACTCATGGGGCCAGCCTATTGCTAATGAAGCAAAGTGTGTCCGTTGCTACCCTGGCTCTTAGGATGGAATCCCATGATACACTTTTGGGCAGCAACACAGCAGCGCAGAATCAAAGATACAGCAGTTACACAAGGCAGCATCAACAACATAGGCCTATATCCACCATGATACACTCCTGGAATCAGTCTACCACTGCAGAAGCCATGTGCAACATCTCCATTGCTGCTATGGCATTTTGTCTGAGGACCAATCAATTTTTACAACCTCATCATCATTTCAAGCCAACAAGTCACCCAAATTAAAAGAACACAGAGGATCATCTCAACAAGATCACTGCCAGCAACAGAAAAAACTCAGCAACAAATACCTCACTACTCAAATTCAATAGGCAAGACAAACTCAAAGAACACACTAACATCAGCAGTAGCAAGACACCACTGAACTCAACAACTACCACATCAACGCAGATAACTCGGCATAGTCCAGGTTATTGCTGCAATTGCAAGGTGTGGTATTAGCACTAATGGTGCTCAATCTCTTGCAATTACACCAATCACCATGGATCCTCCCTATTACAATACACCACTGGAACTCAAACATCACACAAATACATAGAAACAGCAACGTGATCAGTCTGAGCCAACATCAATTACATGCCACAGATGCACAGCCAATAGTCAATCCACAGAAGCAACATCCTGAATCTAACATAGAGGATCACAGAACCATAAAGCAGCAACACAAGCACCATCTCCTTCACTGAACTCAACATCCCACTCATCACTGTAAACTGCTTGAAATGGTCCAGATCATTGCTGCAGTTGCAAGGTGTGGTATTAGCACCTTTGGTGCTCAATCTCTTGCAACTACAGTAATCATCACGGACACCCCTAGCCACATTGCAACACTGGATACTAGACCTCACTCAGCAGCATAGCAGCAACATACTAAGCCAGCATACATCACAGGACGTAGAAGCAACAACAAACCACCATCAGAAGCAGCAGTCACACATGGCCAACAGAAAAGCAGTCATAAACCTAAAGGCTGAAACAAGAGAAGACAGCAGCTCCTAAAGGAACACCAAGCCAAGCAGAATACCCAAAAGAAGACACAGGACACAGTCAACAGAATTACTCAGCACTTTGCTCATCCACCAGCAAAAACGACACTATTCTCCAACTCAAATAGCCATCTTCACCTTGGCTTTTCTTTTTAAGGACAAAGCAAATTTGAAGATAGCTCGCACTCTTTTACTACTCTTTTGAGAACTCTAAAAATCACTTTTAGATACCAGATGTACATACAAGGGATCACATCCCTAAATCACATAATAGAAGCAAGGACACATGTACTTTTTTGTATAGCTGACCTATATCAATCACACTCTGTTTTTGTAAATGTGATTATCTATCACTATAAAATAGACAATCACCACATCACCATAGGTCTAACACCTTACCAAATTTTAGGTATACTTAGTTATCACTTTAGGATAACTAAGTGTATATTTACTCTTTTATTGGAGGTAAGGTTTATGTCCCCTTCCACTTTTGTACTTTGCTTCTATTAATAAAAAATTTATATTTAGCCAAAAAAAAATCTCATACAAGTTCAAAATATCTCAAAGCAAATAAAGGGATATCGAGCCACAAAAAAAATCAAGAGCTGGAGCATGGCTTGAATGCCAAAAATGTGGATACAGTGCAGCGCTCGAGGAGGGATTAACCACTTTTGTTCCAAATAAATTTCCTACCCGTCCCCAAGCCTACATTACAAGTCAATAACAAGCCCTACATGATCCTACTCCAAGCATTCTCACACTAATGGATACTCACAAAAAGGTCAAGCACGTGGTATCTCAACTGCATGCATTGAACATTTTTATGAGTGTGAGTATACTTCACAAAATGTCCTAAAATCAAAAATACTTCAAATATGTGTAAAAATTAGGACTTTCTTTATAGTGAGGCACTTAGAACATGAGGTTAGATAGAATTCAAAAACTTTGATTGAAGCAAGACGAATGTATCTTGTCGATACTTAGGTATACATGAGGTACCACTCAAAGCTATAGGAATTACCCATAAGCTAGTCTCGGTTTGCTGGAAAGTATATGGTGAAACTTCCTGTGCACCAGAACTAATTGTTGGTACCAACCAAAGTCAAGTCAAAAAATGATGATCGATCAATAAATCACAGTCTTTCTTCACTCTTCTCAATTTTCAAATATTCTTTATAAAAGCTACAAAAAACAGCAAAAATGCAGAAAAAAACAAAAGATAAGAGGAATTCTTTTCATCAATTTTCTTACATAGTAAAAATAACTTCTTGCTTTTCCAAGAGCCCTCCTAAACAATGAGCATTTTATTTCAACAAAATTTTCTAGGCGCCCTCCTGAACAATGGGCATTTCATTTCAAAGTCAAATTTTACCGGCACCCACCTTCTAATACGGGTATTTTAGATTTCAAATGCTCCGATATCACATCAGAACCGTAACTACCATCCGGTTTAACATTCAAATGCTTCGGTATCGCTCCGGACCGGTACCCAGCCTGGATTCCCTTCAAATAAAGTGCTCTAATCACTTCGGATCGGTACATAGCCCGGATTTCCTTCAAATAAAGTGTTCTAGTCACTTCGGATCGGTACACAGCCCAGATTTCTTTCAAAATCCAAAAGTGCTCTGACTATGTCAGGACCCGAAATCCCAACCTCGGGGTCGTGATGGCGTCTAACATCCACTTGCTAGGCAAGCCGATGTGAGATAGTTAAATAGCCAAATTTTAACATTTTAAACAAGGTGATGATAAATAATGAGAGATAGGAACCCAAACTAATACAACACTATCATAAGTCACGTAATAACATCTACTCCCAAAGATCGAGAGTCACGAGTACACGAGCAACTAGAAGTTCTACAAATATAGTCTAATATAAATAAAAAAATTTCGAATGAAATTAACATTAAAAGTGGGATGAGGAAGGGGACTCCAAGGCCTGCGAACGCCAATAGATCTACCACAGGTCTCTGTATGCAATAATCTGAGCTGGCACACCTCACGCACCGTTGGGACCAATACTAAAATATGCACAAGAAGTGCAGAAGTGTAGTATGAGTACAACCGACCCAATGTACTTCGTAAGTGCCGAGCCTAACCCCGACGAGGTAGTGACGAGGCTAGGATAGGACACTCACGTAATTAAACCTGTACAAAAATAGATATATGTACAAAACAGCAATAAAACAGGGATTTAACAATGTACAATAGGGGACATGCGAAAGGGGGGAAAGATACGATAACTATGACAGATATGACATCACAAGATAGCCAAATAACCCATCAACCAATGAGACAGATAAACATACAGTATAAAGATGACACGGCATCACCCTTCATGCTTTTACTCTCATCCTTACCATGATATGATGACACAAGTAAAATGAAATGGCACGGCATCACCCTTCATGCTTTTACTCTCATCCTTACCATGATATGATGACACAAGTAAAATGAAATGGCACAGCATCACCCTTTGTGCTTTTACTCTCGATTTGCCCATGTATCAATGAATAATTAGGAAGAATGGCACAGCATCACCCTTCGTGCTTTTACTCTCAATCTCACCATGTAACAATAAATAAATGATATAGATGGCACGGGATCACCCTTCGTACTTTAATTGTCTTCCTTACTATGTATTAATTAGTAAATGAGATAATGAAATGGCATCACCCGTCGTGCTTTAATTGTCTTCCTCACTAGGTATTAATTAGTAAATGAGATAATGAAATGGCACGGCATCACCCTTCGTGCTTTAACACTCTCCCTTACCATGTAGTAAAGATAATATAAATTCAGGAGATAAATAGTGCGGAGTATGTGCTTTACGTCAAATATGATTCCAATATACCAAACCTCAACTTCCAAAATACTCAACCATTACTAATTAAGAAATAATTTCGGAAGAAATGATCAAATAAGTAATAATATAATCTAAGCATGACTATCATAAATAAAAAAGCAACAAATCACAAGGAAACAAGTACACCCGCATGTTTTATCCCACAATAACACATAAATGCTCGTCACCTCACATATACGTTGTACCCATACATTAATCATGTAGCAAATAGGAAAACAAGTCCTCATCCCTCAAGTCAAGGTTAACCACAACACTTACCTCGCTCACAATTAAAGCAAAGCTCAACCCGAGCCTTTCCTCTAAAATCCGCCTCCAAACCAATCAAATCTAACCAAATATCGTTCAAACAATGCAGAATAAGCTTTAGAAACTACCCATGAGTGAAAAAGATTCAATCTTTAATGATTTCGGAAAAAGTCAACAAAAGTCAAAAGCGAGGATCACATTTGCAAGCCAGACCTCGCAAATGTGAGATCTACAGTTCAACACCAGAAACAGACATGCATCAGCTATTCTTCTAAGTCCAAAAAATCACTCCGTAGCCTATCTGAAACTCACCCGAGCCCTCGGGACTCCAAACCAAACATGCACACAAGTCCAAAAACATCATAGAAACTTGCTTTCATGATCAAAATACCAAAATAACACCTAGAACTATGAATCAGACACCAAAATGAATGAAATTTTTAATGAAACTTAAGAACATGCAATTTTTCGACTGGACTTCTGAATCACATCAAATATACTTTGTTTTGCACCAAATTCACAGACAATTCATAAATACTAAAACGAACCTATACCAAGTTCCGGAACCGAAATCCAAACCCGGTAGCAACAAAGTCAAACTACGGTCAAACTTATGAATTCTATAGACCTTTAGATTTCTAGTTTTCAACAAATTATGATAATTCAAGTTAGGGTCTTCCGAATTTGATTTCGGGCATACGCCCGTGTCTCAAATCATGATACGAACCCACCGGAACCGTCAAAATACTGATCTAGGTCCGTTAGCTCAAAATGTTGACCGAAGTCAACTGAGTTTTAAGGCACAATTTCACATTTTGATCAATTTTCTCATAAAAACCTTCCAAAAAGGACACTGACTGCACGCAAATTGAGGAAGGCTAAATAGAGCTATATAAGGTCTCGAAACATAGAAATGAAGGGTAAAACTATAAATGACCTATCAGGTCATCATGGACCACTTAAGACCGGTATCTAGCCCGAATCTCTTTTGAATTAGAGTTTCAACTTGGGACCCTATTTCATTAAAAAAGAAAAATAAACCACATCATTCTCGCATCGCATACACAAGCTTCATTCAAGTCACTACAATCTATTTCTTTTACAAGTCAAATGGAAGCATAGTCAACACGTCATCAATTCTACTAATCAAAGGCGCGACACAACGTGTAATTATCTTCTAGCAAATAAACAAGGGTAGATTTTTAGGACGGGCTTCGAGCTTTCCAAAAGAAATCAGCGATAAGTCCCCAAGTATCGTTTTACGTCCCATTGACATGGTGTGTGTGTATATGAAATCCGAACCCCTATCACAACTTGATGTTGGGGCAATTTAAAAATCAAAAATCAAACCATCATGTCGCTTCCAGAACTACAATCGGCCTGCTTCTCTTTACATTCGAGATATGTAGGAAACTCAATACCGAGTCTGACCATACCCATATCAAAATTCATTCAACCAATCCACATGTCATCCAACATCTCGTCCCAGTGTCACCACAGTCCAATACTAGGGCAATATTGGAAGCAATGTCGAGATCACTCGAATCGTTCGTCCTCGAACATTTGTCTTCCACTGCATGAGCCTACAATTCATAAGTAGTACTCAGTTGCATTCTAGAATTACGCGCGACCTGATTCTCGTGCAACCCCAGACATTTAGGTAACTCAAACACCAGAGCTCGATCATAATCTTCAAAATCGGTTCACTCTCCACTCTGTCATGCCGGGTCAAAATTGAGTATGGCATCAATATCTTTACCCGAAGACTCTTATACATCTCCGGTCAAAGAGGGGCAGTTGTTGACACTCAATTTTTATCCTCCTTATTTAGAAATTAACTTCTTCAGGCTTCCTTGTCAAAATTAAAAAATGTAGCATTTTGCATATTTTTAACTATAATTTAATTTATTGATAATTATTCCTATTTTTACAAAATGCAAGAATTTTTATCGTATTTATTGCAATTAGTTAAATACGATCATTTTTCCACATTTTTGTGAATTTTAAATAATTTATTTATAATTGTCCTATTTTTTGAATATTAGAATATTCTATCAATTTATTGTCTTTTCAAAAAGTGAAATGATAATTACTGCATCATTGTAAAGTCACAATATTTTTAAATAAATACTACAAGATTTTCTAATTAAATAATTATTTTTAATTTGTAGTACAATCAGATATTTACATGGAAGCCAATAGAGTGTGTTTCAAAATACAGATCAAGTCAAGTCAAGTCAAAACTAATATCCCATCAACGACCGATGCGATGACACATTTGACGTGACTAGATATCTGAGGTGACAATATAGATGGTGTGACAAGTCAAATTTATGTGACACATCATATTGAGGTGACATTTTTACCCAATGGGTAAAAATCCACCAAAATATCTACATCCTAGAATCCTAATAAAATTACTTACTATCTCTAATTTTGCTAACCCTTCAGCCGCACCCCTCATATTTTGGGGCCTTCATCTCTAGAATGGAGAGAACACATGTCGTCTCCCCCTCTACTTTCCACCCTCTTGTCGTCCGCCAAAGTTGATCACCGGCGACGGCTGGAAACACCGCTCTCCTCTCTCGCCATTGCTCCTTCATGTTTGACCGGACTTGGAATGCAAACCCTTTGGATCTAGCCGGAAGAAATATTCTCCGGCGACTTCTTTCTCCTCGTTTCTTATTGTTTTGTGGGTTTGGCTTCAATAAAATCAGATCTACGAAGATCTGGTCGTAACTTTCTTTTGTTGGTTTTAAAAGCTTGGCTAGAACTTTTCCGGGGACATCCATTGAAACCGATGGACCTCTTGCCTTCACCGTTTGTTTTTAATTTTTATTTATATTTATTTGTGTACTATTATATGCAAAATTAAATCCAAAAAAAGGGGTGATGTTTGTTGTTTGAACTTTAGCAGATTCGACCGGATTTGATTTTCCACCCGTCCATGTCATTTTCCGGCACCTCATGAAATTTTTGGCAACTGTCTCGTACTCGTTTTACTAGCTATTAATGTTACTTGCAAACTCCTTTTCTTATGTGATGGTTTGACTGTCTCTTTGTAATTTTTGATTTTCCCTTGGCTTATATTTTGGGATTTATCTACTGGTTCTGGCCCTTGCCATTCTATTGCTTCATCGCCGTATGTTGTTCAATGGCTTGTTATATGTTGATGCTATGATGCCTTTTGTTACACTGTATTTGCAGGAATTCTCAAGTTTTGGATATTGTTTTTATCAAATATCGGCTAAACAAAAATACCGGAGGCGACAAATTTATTTTGCTTAATATTTTGTTCCTCATTGTTATCATATTTGATTAAGGTAGTTGTTGCAAGTGCTATAGCCTGATTAATATTGTGATAATACGAGGTCGGATAATTGATACAGAACGACATCACACTGATTGACCTGTCACGACCCAACCGGAGGGTCACGATATGGCACCGGACCCTGCTCGTAGAGTGCCGGCGTACCCCTTCATATCTGCTATCTTACTTTCTTTATTATCTTAAAGGCCGATGAATGCCCGTGTGAGCAACAACAATAATAATAATTAACTCAACCATTCGGTAACCATACATTTCATACATATCAACATAAATATCGTGCCATGACAGAAACATACATATATGACATACCATGGCCGACACGGCCGTCATGCAAGGGCTATACAGCAAAAGATACATATGCTGACGAGGCAATTCACTATACATGAGTCAACCCAACACTCGCTTATACAGACACTAACACTTGTCTATGAGCCTCTACGAGTCATACATAATACAACCTAGTCGGAACAGGGCCCCGACATGCCCAAAATGCCTATACAAAATGCATACCAAGGCTATTGCAAGTCCGAAGGATGAATCTTGCAAATATCTGCTGAACTGGACAGCCTACTGCAGTGGGGGAGCTCCGTTTATCAGTCTATCAGGACCTGCAGCACATCATGCAACGTCCACAAATAAAGGACGTCAGTACGGATAAGGTACTGAGTATGTAAGACGGGAAAACATACATAAGAGCATTAATACAAGTCAGGATAAGAAACATATAACCTGTACCATCTGAACGCCTCTGAGGGCGGCTAACCATAACATGCTCGACGTGCTTATGCATATACATATAGTCTTTTCTAAAATCATCATTTACATATACATTATCATTATCATCATCTTATACATAACCTCTATGGTCTTATCAACTTCATATACATAACCTCTGTGGGCTTCATCGTTATCATATACGTTTACATACGCCTCTGTGGGCTTTATTGTTATCACATACATTTACATACGCCTCTGAGGGCTCATCATTATCTTTATCATACCCAATTGATCACATATTCATACATTTCAACTAAAGTACCGTATCATGACATAAAACATACACACACACACACACATATATATATATATATATATATATATATATATATATATATATACCTTTTTACATTCATCATAGACATACGCCTCCATGGGCTTATTACCGTCATATGCATACCCGGTCGTATTAGGCTCGGTCACGACATACCCGGCCTTCATTAGGCTCGGTCACAACATACCCGACCATCACAAGGCTCGGTAGGATGAAACATATACAGTGCATGCTCAACTCATGTAAATACGTTCTAAGTCTTTTTGGAGTGACATACAACTGCTATCCTCTTGTACACGTAATTAAGACAATCTCTTTATCATGAACTTTATAAGACTCAGGGAATACCAACAACATCGATATCATAGGAACAAGTGCAATCATTCCATAAGAGGGAAATAGTATAAGCAACCCTAGCTTCTAAGAATAGAGTATTCTTTTGGAGCTCGTTCATTGCGTTGTGCTCAATGGGAATCGTGCAAAAGAAAGAACGGTATAGTCTTACGTACCTGGTATATACTGCGCCAGTTCTCAAGCTACGCAATTGTTACAATTCCTTAGTCTACAAATAAAGAATAATTCACCCGTTACCCTCTAAGCGTTATAGCTATCATTAATCACAATCCCCTAAATTCGTATGGTGCTTCTCCACACCTTTCTTCTTCTAAGACTTCACAACAACGGTTGTAAGACATGCAACCCCAAAACATTTACAACTTAGTCCATTTTTAGTGATTGACTTCAACCTAGGGCTTACATTATGCATAAAACGAGCTTTCAAGGACTCTTAGGAGAAGAATGCATGAAAAGAGAGTGGTGACTTACCTTGCATGTGGATTATCTAGCCTTCTTCCTTGATCTTTCAACTTCTAAGCCTTGCTCTCAATTAGGGCTTGCAGAAGGAGTAAAATCAGCTAGGGCTTTCCTTAAATTCTTCACTTTCTAGATTCTTTCTTCAATTTAGAACTTGAAAGGAGAAGAAATTGGTTAAGTTTGTGTGGGTCTTGAGAAAGAGTCGTAGGGGGGGCCTTCTATTATGTTTAAGTTCAGAAAAATGAAGAAAGAACTGGGTTGGACCCCTTTTTATAGGTCTGTCAATAAGTGACAAACGTGTCTGGCGCTTCAAGTTTGCAATCGCATTTCTGCCGCAAAAACGATATGCGGTTCGCATTTTGGTCGCAAATCTCAACCCAGGAATCTGTCACACAATGCGATGCAGGAGGGTCAGATTTGCGGTTCGCATTTTCAACAATGCGACTGCATTCTGGTCGCATTCCTGACGCTGATTCCAGCCCAGAACTCTGTTTCATTATGCGATGGAGGGTGTCATTTTTGCGGTCCGCATTTGCATTATGCGGTCGCATACTGGCCGCATTTCTAGCACAGATTTCAGCCTAGAACTCTGTCTCAGTTTGCGATTTTAGTCTTGGATATGCGGTCTGCATGTGAGTTTTGTGGTCGCATATCCAACTTTGCAACACCTTTTGGTCTTTTCTTGACTTTTGAACTATTTTTCGGGTTCTTAGGCTCTTATATGTAAATTATCTTATGGCGTATTCTAACGTACGAAATTACGGGCTGTAACATGTTCCATCTCCTCCGATCTCAAAAGCTGAAATTTTGCCTTGCTGAATGCCCTCTCTCAATCGTACCAAGGTGGAATCTTCATATTGCCGTGCTTTTACCTCGGCTACCAAGGATGATTCTGATGTATTATGCACAGTAACACCTCCGTCCTCAGAGTCTAATAACCTGATTCTCATGTTGGCCAACTGATGAAGCTCTTTAGTCAACCCCCATCTACCTGCTTCAATGTGCACTAAGCTTCCCATTGACTTATGGCTAAGACCGTCTGCCACAACATTGGCTTTACCAGGATGATACAATATCTCGACGTCGTAGTCTTTCAGTAACTCGAGCCAACGTCGCTGTCTCAAATTCAACTCCTTCTGACTAAAGATATATTACAAACTTTTGTGATC
Source organism: Nicotiana obtusifolia (assembly GCA_002018475.1). NCBI lineage: Eukaryota > Viridiplantae > Streptophyta > Magnoliopsida > Solanales > Solanaceae > Nicotiana > Nicotiana obtusifolia. The sequence goes on from MCJB01007169.1 coordinate 209,941, forward strand.
TGTGTAGATGTCAACATGCACGCCGTATAAGTAGTGCAGCCATATCTTCAAGGCATATATTACTGCAGCCAATTCCAAATCATGGGTTAGATAATTCTTTTCATGTTTCTTCAATTGTCTTGATGCGTAAGCAATCACCTTCCCATGTTGCATCAATACGCATCCCAAACCTACACCTGAAGCATCACAGTATACTACATACCCTTATGTTCCCTCTGGAAGAGTAAGCACTGGCGTGGAGATCAATCGATTCTTTAGCTTCTGGAAACTACGTTCACAAGCGTCGAAATTTAGTAGCTTTCTGTGTCAACTTAGTCAATGGTGCCGATATAGAGGAAAACCCTTCTACAAACCTCCTATAGTATCCTGCTAGCCCTAGAAAACTACGGACTTCTGATGGTGTTGTGGGTCTTGGCCAACTCTTCACTGCATCGATCTTCTGAGTGTTGACACTAATACCCTCGTCAGATATTACATGGCCTAGGAATGCAACTGAGTTCAACCAGAATTCACATTTGGAGAACTTCACATATAACTTGCGATCCCGAAGGGTCTGTAATACTATCCGCAAGTGGCCCATATGTTCTGTCTCTGAACGAGAATACACTAGAATGTCATTAATGAATACAACCACGAACACATCAAGATAAGGCTTGAATACGGTATTCATGAGATCCATAAAAGCTACCGGGGCATTTGTTAGCCCAAATGACATTACCAAGAACTCAAAATGCCCATATCTTGTCCGGAAGGCTGTTTTTGGAATATCCTTCTCCTTGACCCTCACCTGATGATATCCTGAACGTAAGTCAATCTTGGAAAAGTACTTGGCACCCTGGAGTTGGTCAAGCAGGTCGTCAGTCCTTGGAAGTGGATATTTGTTCTTTATATTAACCTTATTCAACTGTCGATAATCAATACACATCCTTAACGACCCGTCTTTTTTCCGCACAAACAAGACTGGCGCACCCCAAGGTGAAGTGCTAGGCCTAATGAAGCCCTTATCCAGCAAGTCCTTCAACTGCAATTTCAACTCTCGCAACTCTGCTGGAGCCATTCTGTATAGAGGGATAGAGATCGGGTGAGTATCAGGCAACACATCAATGCCAAACTCAATCTCCCTTTCAGGAGGAAGACCTGGGAGTTCATCTGGAAAAACATCTGGAAATTCATTGACCACCGGGATTGATTGTAAGGTAGGTGGCTTCACCTCCGCATCCATAACGCAAACAAGATGATAGATGCAACCCTTTAAGATCATTTTCCTTGCCTTGAGATAGGAAATAAACCTACCTTTCGGCGTAGCAATGTTCCCCTTCCATTCAATGATGGATTCACCAGGAAATTGAAATCTAACCATCTTTGTACGACAGTCAACATTTGCATAGCATGAGGCCAACCAATCCATTCCCATTATTACATCGAAATCAACCATTTCTAATTCAAATAAATTTGGCGAGGTTTGACGACTACAAATCATCATGGTGAAACCTCTATATACTCTCATGACAACCACAGAATCTCCTATTGGAGTAGATACCGCAAATGGTTCACTTATTAATTCAGGTTCGACGCCAAACTTATCAGCCACAAGGGGTGTAATATATGATAATGTAGATCCGGGATCAATCAATACATATACATCACATGAAAACACTGATAATATACCTATAATGACATCCGGAGATGACTCAAGATCCTGTCGACCTGCTAGAGCATATATTCGATTCTGAATACCATTCGAACTCGGCACTGCACCTCTACCTCTACCACGATCTGCTGGCTGCTGAAAAACCCGTGCTGGAGGTCGAATTGATGAGGAAGAACCAGACACAGATCCAGTCAGCTGAGCCATAACACCACCTACTCTGTTAGGACAATCCCGCATCATATGGCCAGGCTGTCCGCAAGAATAACATACATCAGAACCTCGACGGCATAGTCTAGAATGGGTCCTGCCGCACTGATCACAACGTGGTGCTAGGGGTCTTGTCTGACTAGTATCCTTGTGATGTTGCGAGACTGATGCCCACGAACTCGGACCTGGACCCAAATAGGTAAGTCGATCATATCGAGGTCTTTGAAACTGTGGAGGAGCACTAGTTACGGATGGCGCCAAACTCCTCAAAGATTGGGGCCTGACACCACCTCCGAAGCTACCAGAATACCTTGCAAACCTCGTCCTCTTATGCTGACCCCTATCCTGCTCCCTGTCTGCTCTTTGCTGATGCTTACAATCCTCTAATGTCTGGGCATAAGCCTGAATACGGGAAATATCCATGCCCTCTATCAAGGATGTTGTCATGCACTCATTTATTAGATGTGGTCCCAATCCGTTCACAAACAAATGAACCCTATCACCCATCTCGGTCAACATATAGGGATCATACCTTGCCAAAGAATCAAACTGCATACTGTACTCTCACACACTCATATTACCTTGTCTAAGGTTCAAGAATTTATCAGCTCTGGCTCGTCGTACCTCAACTGGTAAATAGTAACAAAGAAACGCCTCAGAAAATTCCTTCCACACAGGTGGGGAAGCATTCGAACCCTTGGATTTTTCCCAACTATCATACCAGAAAACTGCTAAGTCCCGCAACCGATAAGAGGCCAACTCTACTGCCTTCGTATCACTAGCGTGCATAACCCGCAGGGTGCGATGAATCTGATCAATAAAAGTCTGTGGGTCCTCCTTGGGGTTTGATCCGATAAACACTGGAGGATCTAGATTAATAAAATCATGAACTCTGGCACTAACCGTTCTATCAGTAGCACTGGTATTTTGCCTCTGAGTCTGAGAAGCTACCGGGCTAGTCAACAACTGTACCACGGTCTGCAAGTCCTGGTCTGTAGTACCAGATAGAGGGACTGGAGATGCTGAGTGGCTTCTATTGTCCTATGGGGAAGGCGGAGTAGATGAGGTCCGAGATGGCATCTCACTCTGAGGCTCACCTTGGCCTTCTCTAGCTTGGGGCACCTGACTGGTACCCTCTCCCGCTTCTGTGCCAAGCCGTCTACTACTTGTTTTCTTCCTAGTCGAAGGCATCGTTGAAGGAACAAGGCGAATGTTATAGAGGAACACTTACGACTCAGCTCTACGCACGATCTAGATTTAGGAAGAAGGTAACAATCCTAGATGTCAGGCAGCCTCCTGATCATAAATGTGGCGCGCTACTGTTACAACCCGTAAATTCGTACGTTAGGGTACGCCATGAAATAGTTTACATATAAGATCCTAAGAACACGGAAAATAGTTCAAATGCGGACCAGAATGTAAATGCGGACCGCGAATGTAACATCTTCCATCGCAGAATGGAACAGAGTTCTGGGCTGAATTCGCGTCAGAAATGCGACCAGAATGCGGTCGCATTGTTGAAAAATGCGAACCACAAATCTGGCCCTTCTGCGTCGCATAATGCAACAGAATTCTGGGGTGAGATTTGCAGCCAGAATGCGAACCGCATGTCATGTTTGCGGCTGAAATGCGATCTTAAACCTGAAAACACCAGACACGTGTGTCACTTATTGACAGACCTATAAAAGGGGTCCAACCCAATTCTTTCTCATTTTTCGGAGACTCAAACACAGAAAGAAGACCCCTACGACCCTTTTCCCATAATCCCACGCCAACATAATCTATTTCTTCCTCTCCCAAGCCCTAAATTGAAGAAGGAATCAAGAAATTGAAGAACTAAAGAGAAACCCTAGCTGAGTTTCCTCCTCCTACAAACCCAAATTGAGGGCAAGACTTAGAATTTGAGGAATCAAAGGAAAAAGGCTGGATAATTCACATGCAAGGTAAGTAATTACTCCCTTTCATGCAATTTTCCCTTGGGCATTCATGATATGTTGTTGTATGCCTGTAAGGACTCATGGGAGGGTGATTGGAAACCGTGAGATCAAGATAAATACAGCTAAACGGAATGACTCATGGTTATTATGTGTCGTAAATGAGTTGCATGTGTTATAACTATGTTTGGTAAGACTTAGAGGGGGAAGGGTATGAAGAGGCACCATACAAATTAGGGGACTGTAATAAATGATAGCTACGACGCTAAATGAGTAACGATGGAACTGTTCTTTAATTGTAGACTAAGGAATCGTAGCCATTGCGTAGCTTGAGAACTGGTGCAGCATATACCAGGTATGTAAGACTATACTGTTCTTTCTTTTGCATGACTCCTATTGAATACAATGCAATGAACAAGCCCCAAAAGAATACTCTACTCTTAGAAGCTAGGGATGCTTATATTGTTTTCCCCTCTATGGGAGGACTGATGTGTTGTTATTTTCCTTGACTTTACGTCTTCATAATAGAATGAGTCACATGAGCATAGCATGCATTATCTATTTTACTACACCGCACCGCGCTATAGTCTCCGGGCGATGACACCTATTGTGCATATATATATGTAAACACCGAGCTGCATTACAATCGGCCGGGCGATGGCACTTAATGTGCAACCACTGATCAGTTGGGTATGATGATGATGATGATGATGTTATAACCCATATTTGTACATGTTAGATTACACTGTAAGACAGTCTACATAGGTCCGAGAAGAGAATTACCTTTGAGACAATAAGAGTTTAGTCCTATTGGTCATAAATGATGCAAGGGTGAATAAGGGTGGTTAACACGTATTAGAAGATAAACGAGTTAAGGATGTTGTAACTCGTATTTTCGGGTAAATCGAGAGGTGATTAACATCACCAAGAGGTCATGTTTTAAGGTATTTGAATCATATGATATCCATTTCATAAGTCTTGAAGTCAAACGAGTTATGAAACAAAAGTCGACAAAAGTTGTCGCAACTTAGGTTCACAATTTTACTTAAACGTTAGGTCAAATGTTTCTGAGCTTTTCTCCCAATTTACAAGAAATTACGGGGTGATCTACCTATCAAATTAAAGGTCTATGAGTCTAGTTTCCAAAGCATCAAACCGTTTGTCAATAAGATCTTAGAATATTGAGATAATTATATTTCCGCAGAACTGCGCAGGCTGGTAGGTGACAAGTAGGTGCATCACCTACTTGCCAAAATTAAGGGATAAAATTAAAAGCCCCAAATCGGCCAAGAGGGGACCTTTAAGAGATTTTAAACTCATTTAATTCACTATTATTCCAGACCTTCAAAACCTAAATAGAACCCCTGCAACCCCTCCCCAAAAATCCCACACAAACCCTAATCGATTTTCCCCCTCTTTCAAGTTCTAATTGGAGGTGAAACCTAGGGTTTGAAGAACCAAAGCAAGGGCTGAGTTATCTAACAAGTAAGGTGAGTTTACTGCTCTATTTCATACCTTTTTTCTACTGTTAAGTCTTGGTAAGTCATTCTATATATGTAAGAACTCACGGGACGGTGATCGGAAGCCGTGAGTTCGAGTTATTCACTTGTAGCGGACTGTTTNTATCGTAAAATAGGTTACAGTCGATACATAATAGTTACGACGCTTAAACTATAACGGTAGTGTCATTTCTCTTATTGTAGACTGAGAAGTCGTGGAAGTTTCATAGCTTGAGATTGGAAAGTATTGCAAGGTATGTGAGACTGTCCTTTTCCTTCTTTTGCACGACTCTGATTTTACATAATGCAATGAACGAACCCCAAAGATACTCTACTCTTAGAAGGTAGTAATACGTATATTGTTTCCCCTCTTATGGGAGAATTGATATGTTATTATTTCTTCGACCTTACGGCACCATGATAGTATGTATCTTATGAGTCCAGCATGCATTATCTATTTTACTTTACCGCGCCGCTCTATAGTCGGCCGGGCAGGCACCTATTGTGCAAATATATGTTTTACTCTATTTAGTCGCACTATAGACGACAGCTATTTCACTTAACCGCGCCGCGCTATAGTCGGCCGGGCAGACACCTATTGTGCAACCACTGATCAGTTGGGTATGATGATGAGGAGGCCCATAGAGGCATAGGTATAAGATGATGATGAGGCCCACAGATGCGTATATATGTATATGATTTTTCAGAAGGATATATATATATATGTATATGCATATACACGTCATGCATGATATGGTTAGTCGCCCTCAGAGGCATTCAGATGGTACAGGTAATATGTCTCTTATCCTGATGATTATTATTGTTCTTACATTGTGTTTCCTGTCTTACATACTCAGTACATTATCCGTACTGACGTCCTTTATTTGTGGGCGTTGCATGTCGTGCTGCAGGTCCGAGCAGGCAGATAGACGAAGCTCCCCCACCACAG
>MCJB01007180.1:0-16225 GCA_002018475.1 Nicotiana obtusifolia
GTTTCGGCCTCTCCTAATGTTCTACTAACATAATATATGGGAAACTGCGTACCTTGTTCTTCTCGAACCAAGACTCCGCTCACCGCTATCTCCGATACGGCGAGATAAAGATACAATAGCTCGCCCGTTTTTGGCGTATGTAATAGAGGCGGGCTAGAAAGGTACCTTTTGAGTCCTCTAAGGTGTGTTGGCATTCCGGTCCCCATGAGAACTCGTTCTTCTTTTTTTAGCAAATTGAAGAACTGGTGGCTCCTATCCGATGACCTAGATATGAAGCGGCCCAGTGCTGCGATCCGGCCTGTAAGTTTTTGTATGGCCTTGACGCTGTCGACGACTTTAATATCTTCGATAGCTTTGATCTTGTCGGGGTTGATCTCTATTCCTCTGTTCGAGACCATGAACCCGAGAAATTTCCCAGAGCCTACCCCGAACGCGCATTTTTCCGGGTTCAACTTCATATTGTATTTCTTCAAGACGTTGAATGTTTCCTACAAATGACTAAGATGGTCCTCTGCTCGCAGGGACTTGACCACCATGTCATCGATATAAACCTCCATGGTTTTACCTAATTAGTTTTCGAACATTTTATTTACCAGGCGTTGATATGTAGCCCCCGCATTCTTAAGCCCGAATGGCATCACATTATAGCAGTAAGTGCCATATTTAGTGATGAAGGACGTTTTCTCTTGATCGTCCTTGTCCATTTGTATCTGGTTATATCCAGAATAGGCGTCGAGAAAACTTAGAGTCTCGTGGCCAGCAGTGGCATCGATCATACGATCGATGTTGGGCAGTGGGAAAGAATCTTTAGGGCATGCTCTATTTAAGTCCTTATAATCTATACACATTCTAAGCTTGTTCCCCTTTTTAGGTACTACAACTATGTTAGCTAACCATTCGGGATATTTTACCTCTCGAATGGACCCTATATTCAAAAGTTTGGTTACCTCTTCTTGGATGAAGACCTGCTTGACTTCGGACTGAGGTCTCCCTTTTTGCTTGACCGGCCGGAATTTTGGATCGACACTCAGCTTGTGTGTCGCAATCTCCGGTGGTACGCCTGTCATATCTAAATGGGACCAAGCAAAAGAGCTTTCATTAGCTGAAAGAAAAGAAAGTACTTTGGTCCTGAGCTCGGAGTTCAAACCCGAGCCCAAGTATACTTTCCAGTCGGGTGCGTCATGGCGGATCGAGATTTGCTCCAGCTCTTCGATTGTTGACTTGGTCGCGTCGGTCTCATCCGGGACAACAAAAGATCGGGGTACCCCGAAGCTGTCTTCACCAGGCTGGTCTCGTTCGCCTTCATCTGTCGAAGGCGGCTTTTGTGATTGCTATTTGGCCTTTGGTTGAGGATTGGTAGACTTTGGTGTTGTTTCTTCTATTGCGAACATCTCTCTCGCCGCGTGTTGTTCTCCATAAACGGTGATGATCCCTTCAGCCGATGGAAACTTTAACATCTGATGCAAGGTCGAGGGTACGACCTTAATATCATGTATCCAGGGCCTTCCGAGCAAGGCATTATACCTCATATCGCCCTCGATTACGCAGAATTTTGTTGTCCTGGTAGTGGCAGCGACGTTCACCATCAGTGTTATTTCTCCTTTTGTTGTCTCCGATGCCATATTAAAACCGTTGAGCACTCGGACCTCGGAAATGATTTGGTTTATTAATCCTAGCTGTTCAACGACCCAAGACCGGATTATGTTGGCCAAACTCCTAGGGTCAATAAGTACACGCTTTACTCGAGTATCGTGTATCAACATTGATATTACCAACGCGTTGTTGTGGGGTTTTGTAAGGCCCTCGATGTCTCTGTTGCTAAAGTATAGAGTTCCTTCCGTTGCATAGTCTCGAGTTCGTTTCTCTCGGGTGATGGAAATCTTTGTACGCTTCAGTATCGGTACTTGGGGTGCATCCGTACCTCCAATTATCATGTTGATTGTATGTTTTGGTTCTTTCTGATCTACCGGCCTGTCCCTGTTTTCATAGTGATTCCTTGCTCGGTCGCTGAGAAATTCCCGAAGATGCCCGTTCTCGAGCAACCGAGCTACCTCCTCCCTCAATTGTCGGCAGTCTTCCGTTCTATGCCCGTGAGTGCCATGATATTTGCATACAAGGTTAGGGTCCCTCTTGGCGGGGTCTGTTTGTAACGGTCTTGGCCATCTGGTTTCTTTGATGCGACCGATTGCTGAAACTAGGGCTGCCGAGTCGACATTAAAGTTATATTCAGACAGCCGGGGTGCTTCCTATCGATCGTTGGTTTTCTCAAAGTTGCCTTTCGGCAACGGCCTTCTGTTCCTTTGATTGATGTCGTACCTGTTTTCCTGTCTCTGGACTTTGTGTCCCCTCGATACAATCCGTCGATCTTCCGGGTATGGTCGATGCCTATCTCGGTTCGACCTTGGTTCTTTAAAGTTGTCCCTTCGAGGTCGATCAAAAGCCTTAACTGTGTATGAAGAACCTGATGCAACCCCGACCTGATCATCCTCTATCCTGATTTTTGACTGATACCGGTTGTGGATGTCTGCCCAGGTAATGACCGGGTATTCAATCAAACTCTGCTTGAGTTGCCTAGATGCTGCAGAACTGCCAGTATTCAGCCCTTGGGTGAAAGCTTGCACTTCCCAGTCGTCTGTAACTGGTGGCAGATCCATCCGCTCCATTTGGAATCGAGATACGAACTCCCTTAATGTTTCACTGTCACGTTGTCTGACTTTGAATAAGTCGGACTTCCTCGTCTCGACCTTAATGGCGCCTGCATGGGCTTTTACAAATGTATCAGCTAACATGGCAAAAGAGTCGATAGAGTTTGGTGGTAAATTATGATACCACGTCATCACTCCCTTGGATAGAATTTCTCTGAATTTTTTCAGGAGGATGGACTCAATTTCGTCGTCCTCGAGATCGTTCCCCTTTATGGCACAAGTATAAGCTGTCACATGCTCATTTGGGTCTGAAGTTCCGTTGTATTTAGGAATTTCGGGCATGCGAAACTTCTTCGGGATCGGCTTCGGAGCGGCGCTGGACGGGAAAGGCTTCAGCACGAATTTTTTGGCGTCCAAACCTTTCAATACTGGAGGTGCCCCCGATATCTGGTCTACCCTCGAATTGTATGTTTTGACTTTTTTATCGTTGGCTTCAATTCTTTTTTCTCCTGTCTCGACCCGCTTAGTCAACTCCTCCAGCATTTTGATAATCCCGGAGTTGACTCCCGAACCGCTTTCATCCGGTTGCGCTGTGACCGGTTCATTTTGCTCGGTTGTCGCTTGAGGAAGAAAGTTTTCTGCTCTGCCCGGGTTCTGAGTGCGGTTTTGCAATTGGGCTATCGCCGCTTGCTGAGCTTGTAGCATATCAAATATCACCCTGAGACTGATTTCATTCTCCCCGCTCTGCTGAATTCCCGAGTGGTTCTCTCCCCGGACGCTGTGCGATGAGCCCGGTGCCTGGTCAGCATCAACCGCCATTTGAGAATTGACGTCGATTGGGACCTCATGTCCGGGTATAGTGTTGTTTTCACCTTGGTTGTTGACCTCGTTGTTGATGGGGAGTGATTGTGCCATGATCAATCTGTAACCTGAAAAACAAAGAATTCTGCAAAGAGCAAGCGTAAAATTGTGTTTGAAAGAGAAACGTATCAAAAGTTCACTAATATCCTTGGCCCCACGGTGGGCGCCAAACTGTTTACCCTTAAATCCGGATAACAATTGAATTTGTTCGTGGTGCCAAGGATCCGTGAATCAGTTTGATACATTGCAAAATATAATGTAAATGATTAAAGGACAATAAGCAGAAGGAAATAGCCAAACCACAAGAATTAAATAGCTGGTGATGAAATATAAGAAATAGGCAAGCTTAGCGAACAGTAACAATGGCGATGAACAGTAATTTTATCAGTGTTTTCTCTCTGAATGTACTGTGTGTCACAGTGATGGTTGAATGTTCTTCTTATAGGTAGCTAAAAGAGTCCTAAACATGGTAAAAGTCTAATTACAAAGTAAATCCCTTGAATTACGGGACGAAATATCCTAAAATGATGCTTTAACGTCTAGAACGGTTGAGATATTTGCTCCCGGCGAAATATCCGGAATTCGCGAGATATCCGGTTCGAAACTGATCCCTTGTCACAAGATGCCCCCCTGGCCGACCGATATCGGTTGCCCTATTTCGGCTGCTCCAACTTCTGCATCCGATTTGTTGATTTCGGACCGGGACAGCCAGGCCTCGTATTGCGCCCGGACCCGACTTCACTCGGTGGTATCCGACCTAATACACAAAGGTTTAAACAGTGACCAATAGGGCAATATTGAGCGATCATGAATGCACGCCAACCTTAGGAATAAGACAAAGGCTCACATTAAATATTTTTTGGGTGTTGTTTAGCTTACTTTTATTTATTGTAATAACTATTGTTCTGTCATAATCTATCCTCATATAATATATAGCTAGCTCATGACATTTGTTTTGTCAAAAAACTTGAAAACGAAAACGATGGGATATGATGGATGAAAACTACTCGAGACTCATGCAACTTTAAACAGAAAGAAATGTAAGTTTAGAATTGCAAACTCCTTAAATAGTTGAGCAGTACTTCTACTTGGCATATGTCATAGGTGTCGATGAATCTTTAAAAACTGATTAAATCAATTGAATTAAACTGTATCGAATCGATTATTAGGTTTCATTTAATAGAACCGTAAATTTTTATATAAATTTATAACCGTACCGAATAATAGAATAGATTTTTAATTTTATAAAAATAAATCAAAAAAATACCGAACTGTACCAAATAAATTTATATCTGAAAAATATATTTTATATACTAAGTTTAAAACTAATAGAGTATTAAGTTTTTTTTCTTGGGTCTTGAGATTATGAAAATGGCTACAAGTGACCAAATAATTAATATCCAAAGTCCCAACTTTCACACTTATTCTACTACTCATATCGAAACTAAATTAGTTCCATCATCTTGAGTAGCAAGCCACTAGCTTTTCCGATGATCTTCAGTAGCAAGCCACAAGGTATTGGATATCTTTCCTCTCATATGATTTAGATTTCTCTTGTTGGATATTAATCTTCTAATAAGCTCTATCCTTGAGTCCCAACTTGATTAGTGTCTTTCCACTCGTACGATCTATATTTCTCTTGTCCTTGCTTAATTTGTTTTACGCTACCATCGAATAATGGGATGAATTTCTATTCTGGACATATTTCATGTTCCTTTGATCATCATTTTTAAAATAGTAAAAATATCTAGAGAGTTTTGTCAAAGTCATATGCAAGTACACATTTATCACATTCTAATTTCGACTAGCGTCTCTTGCATGACATTTAAAAAAATACCGAAAAATTAACCGAGCTATACTGATACCAAAGAGAAATCGGGATGGTTTGGACCGTATCCAAAAGTCTAATTTTAGTTATAAAAATTTGAAATAACCGATAATTAATATGATACAAATTTTATAAAACAACCGATTTCATTGATACGCGATGCGAGCTCCCACTTAGGGGTCGTTTGGTAGGCCGTATTAAGCAAAATAATCCCCGTATAAAAATTTAATCCGTCCAATACCATGTTTGGTTGGTCAATTCAATTTACTCCTACCTAATACATGGATTAGTTATACCTCATATGAGGGATTAACTAATACCAAGGAAAGGAAGGGATTACTAATCCCTGGATTAGCTATACATGGATAAGACTTAAAATTACTAAATCCAGACTTATACATTGCATAATTAATTTTTAATACAATGAACCAAACACTTGATAAAAAATAATCCAAGCACTACAATCCCTGCATTACTAATCCCTGTATTACTAATCCCTGCATTACTTGTGTTCGTACCAAACGACCCCTTAATGTTTTATTCAAATTACTTGGTCAATTAGTACGCTAATACAATTAAGTTCTGACGATTACCGATTCTTTAAAATAATCCCGTAAAGTTGGATTCTTATTTCCCAACTCCTCGCATAGCATGAAATCTTAATACACGTGAAAGTGAGAGCACGTATTTGTGTCCAATCATGAAATCAGACGAGTTAGAGATTATTCTATAATTTTACGAAATAAAGTTTATAGTATTATTGCATCAATTATTTTGTTGTAACAAGTATTTTAATCTCATATTCATAAAATTCGAGTTAACTGAGTGTGTTTACACCTAGTAAAGTAAACATAAATCTTCTCTAATGGTTGGGAAAATGAATTTAATTAACTTATATACACTGAGGCATAATTAATTTTTACAATATTAATGTATTTTAATTTGTTAGATTACATTATTTTTTTAATTTTATATTATCAAATTGGACTTGTTCTAGATATTGCTTCTTACTGCTATATATTATAAAAATAACCTCTAACTTGTCTGATTTTATGATTGGATATACATGATAACTATTAATGCCCAAAACAAATTTTGTAAAAATACGGTACTACAATACTAGCGCCGTGGCGTCCCATGAATCATGATAAGCGTAGCAGTGCTCACTATCGAAAATTTGATGTTGTTCTCAAGAAAATACTAGCAAGGAGAGGTCACTGTACACTGCAGCGGTGGATAAAGATCGGTTTTAATAATTAATAAAAATTGTGGTAGAGTGATTTATAATCCAGCATTCTTAATAAAATATTTCAATTTGAACTTTAAGTATAAAATTACATTTATAAGGGAGCACTTTAAACTCCAATATGGGACTTTCTCATATATATCTGATTTTAAACTTCCTAACGTGAATACCAAACATTTCACTTTAATAGTATCGAAAACAAAAAACGCCATTACGCATGGCTCTGGTGAAAGTGACGTACATGGACCCATGAGTACTAGTACTAGCACCAAAACCATGGGAACCATGAGGCACGATGCAATATCATGATATTTTACTGTGATCTCCGAAGACTCCGACTCTTTGAACATTAGAAATTCACGAGTTACTCTCTCTTGAACCTAAAAGATAGGGATTTCATCACTTGAAGAAAAGTAAATAATTATCTTTGATCCCTTTCAAGATGAAGTGCGTAAAATTTTAAGAAGCAACAAAATTAAAAATAAAAAAGATTTAAAAAGGAAAAACTTAGAGTCCAAGTACGTAGGTGCGAGTTCAATTAATTCTCATATTATTTTTATACTTTTCCTTTTCTTCACCCTACAAAATAGAAAGAATATTAAAGTTTATATAACCATTATTTAATGTGAATATAAAATTTGAATAAAAATACCCTTAGTTGAAACACGAGAATATACCGGGGTCCAAAATTTCTACAGATGAAATTCGGGCACAATATATTAGAATGTGCTAGAGTTGGCATTTTTATAAGTGAAAACTGTTGCGCTGGAGTTCGGACTTTTATAAGTTAAACTCCACCGTATTTTACTGCCTCGAGTTTGAACTGATATAGTTCAAATCCAACATTTCTTTCCTAGAGTTTGGATTGTGTTAGTTCAAATTCTAGTATTTTCTCCTGGAGTTTGGACTGTGTTAGTTCAAATCCAGTATTTTTTCGGGAACACTAGTATTTTTCCCTAAACTCTAATATTTTATCCTGGAGTTTAATTGTTATTGTTCACATTCCAATATTTTATGTTGGGTTTTCAATTGTTTTTATTGAATTATATTCTTTATTTTGAACCCTCTCTGGCTCTCTCTTTCACACGTAGAATTTTAACTTTCCTCCATTCATCAATACCAATTAACACTTCATTGTGACCACCTTTTGGCATCTTCATCACTCATTGGCACCTTTATTACCAACAGCATAGAGAGCATAATTTGGACGACTGTAGTCGAATTTCAATTCGGAGGTGATGAACTATTTGAAACTGCTAGTCTGCTCCCCAAAATAACATGCTTTAATTAAGGAACTGGGTAGCAGTATATAATCTTTTACATCGCAGTAGTTATAGCCTCAAATTTCGTTCTTAGGTTTTCGATGTCGTCCTGTGATGCTGTACTTCCGAATGAAGCTAGTAGCAGAGAGGAAGAAGGTTTAATTTGGGGTATTTTTTTTCCAATTAATCATACAATGATTAAATTTTAATTAATTTTGAAACTGTGACTTATTTTCAAATGTGTTTTATGCCTATACAAACTAAATGAATTATTCTTGTCTATCCATTTATATTTTTATCAAAATAATTATCCTTCTTACCATTGTAGTTTTTGTGGGTAAAGCCTAGTTTTTCTCCTTTTCCTTTTTCATTTTTCTTTATTTTTTGTTTTTTTTTCTCCTTTTCTATTCATTTGTCTTTTCCCAATCATATTATTATTTATTTTCTTTTTTTTTTCCACCATAATCTGATTCCTTAGTTCATTTTCTTTATTTCTAGTTCCTTTTCTGATTTTATTTTACTCTTTTTTTCTTTTCTTTTATTTTTTTCTAAATAATCTAATTTCATTCACTTTTTTTCTTACACAATAATAAAAAATAACTGACATAGTAACATTCGTTCTTCATTTTTTAATATAACTGATATAATATATATTTTATCTTGTTTCCTCATTTTTTCTTCTCTAAATCAATTACTAGAATAACTTATACATTATATATGTTTTCTCTTCTATTTTTTTCTTTTATTTTCTTCTTCTTTATTTTTCTAACTTTATTTTTTATTATTTTTAATTTATCTTTTTTATTTTCTTTTTGTATTAATTTAAGATATATACATTAATAATAATATATAAATATTTTACACTATTAATATAATATTAGTTTGTTATATAACTTGTATTTGTTGTAATTTTATTAGGTTACAATTGATACTTATCATAAAAATTTATTTGTATAACTAATTACAAGTGTCGTGATTGTGCGTATAATAAAAATAAACTCCTTACAATTAAAAAAAGAAATAAATACAAAACAAAAAATACACATTACTTTCTTTTTACAGATAAGTGATTGCATTCACCTTACTCGGTAAGGATCATACAACATTAAAATGATAAAAGAATAAAAGAGTAGAATAATATGAGGATTTTGCATTTAGGTAGGACCCTTTAGACTATTGAATCAAGGAACAAATAAGGGGAAAGGGGGTGTGTAGGTGGATAATAAATTTGGGCGCTATAAATAAAAATTGTAGTTAGTTTTAAGATAGATAGAAGCGGGTAAATAATTTATTTTTTGTAGGTATATAGTATAGTTTCCTCTATTTTCATCTAGCAGTAATAAAATGCGAAGCGAAGGTGCGGTCCAGCTGCAGAAAAGACTAATCGTAAAGACAAATTCAAAGAGATTTCCGTTCGATTTATGAATATCTCTCGTAATTTCTCAAATTCATGTAAAATCGTTCACTTATACTCCGTTGGTTAGTTGACGTGCTCTCCTTCTTGAATTTCACATGGGCATTACACTTTCTTAAATTCGTCAAATCACACTTGTGGTAGTGGCTCATAAAAAGTATTTTCCAACAAAGAATATTGCAGTTGGAGAAAGGTAATGGAACACCAAAACTAATCCTTTCTTTCACCTCCTTTATGTACAGCAGAATCTCGTTAAATTAATACTCGATAAATTAATAATCTCGCTAAAATAATAATTTTCTCCGGTCCCTAGTCGGGACCAACGTGGTAAATTAATAATTCGCTAAATTTATAAGATAATACGAAAAAATAAATTCATATAGGTCCCATTTGACATATAAATTAATAATTCATGATCTGTAAAAATATTTTTCATATAATTCATAACTAATCTAAGAAGATTTCTGAAAATATGAATCTAATGTTACTTGTTTCTTTTTAAAATTAATATCACCTTGAATCTCATCTCTAACCTTTCTTAAAGCATTAAGAAAATCTGGTGTAGAGTTCTCATATTGTAAAAGAAAGTGATGTAAGGTGATTGCTGCTTTCAAAGCATCTTTGCGCGAAACTTGTTCTAATTCCACACTATCGTCTTCCACTTCATCTTCTTTGTTGCTTTCCATAACACTCTCAATTATTTGTTCATCCGTAGGCAACTCCAAACTTGTGTCATTTTCTCCCGGATAGTTCAAAACATCTTCAACATTCAATGCATGACGATAATTCAATCCATTGATTAGATTCTGCAATTGTTGTAAGTTGTCATTATCCATTTGTTCTTGATTTTTCGAGGATTCACCATCTGGCAATCGGAGTTTACAATCCCCGAAACAATTTATAATAGTACTTGAGTGGACATCTATTTTCCATGTCGAGATTGCAAGATTCATTGCTTCTAAAACATTAATCTTTTCTGGATTTGGGTTCCCAATTTCAAAACCCTCCAAAATATTTCGATAAATCCGTCGCCGATAATGCATCTTAAAAGCTCTTATGATCCCTGCATCACAAGGCTGAATCTTTGATGTTGTGTTAGGTGGCAAAAAAAATAATTCAATATTTCTCAAACCTTCAATGTTTTTTGGATGAGCAGGATAGTTATCAACAATTAAAAGAATTTTTCTACCATCCATTTTTGCATCAAGTTGTTGAACGTATTCTTGGAATAAAATCCCAGTCATCCATGCTCTTTTGTTGGCATGATATTCACAATCCATGCTACCCAAATTCACATTCTTGAAACAACGTAGTTTTGTGTACTTCCCAATTATCCATAAAGGAATTATCTCAAAACCATCCTCATTACAGCAAATAACAATTGTAAGTCTTTCCTTATCTTGTTTCTTACCTTCAAGTTGCTTTGTTGCAAGAGAACGATCTGGTTGTAGCCTGTAGAACAACCAGTTTCATCCATATTGAAAACATCTTTCATAGCAAACTGATTAAGTTTCTCTCTTATGGATTGTAAATTGTTCTCCACCACCTCCATATTAACCGAACCACTTTCTCCAAAACGACGATATGTCTTGATGCGTGTCTTGATTTGAAGCGCTCTAGCCAACCTTGAGAAAAATGAAAATCAGGCGTATCAATGGGATACATCTTTTTTAGAAATTCTTTTCCCTTTGTTTCAATTAGTTCCCCACTCATATTAACGCGCTCTTGGTTATGAACAAACCACTCGTACAGGGCCTTCTCTAATTCTGGAAATTTGGCAGCTTTATGTCTTTTGGCATCATCTTTCGGAATGTCAGAAATTGATAGATACTCTGCTGACCTCTTGATTGTATTTGATATTGTAGCTTGACTAACTTGCAAATTAAACTTCTTTGACACCCACTGTTGCAATTGCTTTTGAGTGCATGCTGGATTTTGTTGTTTGTACTCACATAATTCTCTATGCATACCATCTGTCATGGTTGATTTTTTTATACCTTTGAGATGAGAAGCCATTTTTTCTTTTGATTTGTAGAGTTGTATGTAGTAACTCTTTTTATATAGTAACTTAGTTAATGTTAGTACATGTAACTACATTAATAGCTGAGTGGATTTATACATTTAACTTGAGATATGTATGGAATACTAAACATTTATCAATGAAAATACATGAATTTAATTAATATGCATGATTAATACTTATTAATTAAATTCATATATTTCATACATATTCACATTGTAGATATATAAACTACATACTCTATAAATTAATAATTATTAATTTATACGATTAATTAATATCTCGCTAAATTAATAAAATTTTATGATCCTAACATTATTAATTTATAAAGGTTTGACCCGTATTCGGCCATTAAAGAAAGAGAACATGTATAAAGGGGAAATTTGATGATGCCCTTCGTGTCTACAACCCATCGAACATGTTGTGCGGTGTGGGACAGTAGAAGTAGGTTCTTCACTGTTATTTATCAATATTTTTGGAGGTAGTGAAAGAAAGTCCAAAAAGTGAAGTGTGTCAAAACGGACGATCCGAAGAACCCACCTCTCTCTCCTCCTATAAACTAGTGGACTATTACTACTATTTCATTTCTCTCTCCTCATATCTTCTCTCTGCAGACTCAGTAAAATAATACTCCTACTATTGCACACTCCTAGAATTTTTTTTAATCCTTGTCCTGTTTTTGCTACCCTTTTCTGCTTTTTGATTTTTTCATTCTCAGCTGACGATTTTTGAACTGAGACCCTATTTTCTGATCAATGGACACCATTTAGACCATCAGGTATGAATTTCCTCATTTCCCTATTATTTATTCCCGATTTAGTAATAACTTCAAAATTCCAACTTGATCTTCTTGAAAAAAGGTGTCATCTTTATTTATTTATTTATTTATTGGGTTTTGACAGAACTAATATTGGGAAAAAAAGGGTACAAGAAAAAGACAAAAAGCAAAAAGGAGCATTCTTTGACAGTGTCTGTGTCACAGAGTTGTTGAAACAAATAATCATGGCTGTGGTCGAGAATGCTGGCATTAACATTAACGTTGTTGGCTCATCGAATCCCGGCAGAATTGTAGAGAATGATGCTGCCTTCGATCATCATCAGTCAGTAACAACGAAACAGAACGGCGTGCAAAGATCAAAGGTGGGTCCCACTGATCAGAATTTCCGTATGGTGCAGCAAGAAACTTTTGTACAGCACAGCATCAACGGCCATGGAGTATTGGTTAATCATAATATGGTTCAGCATGAGCATCAGAAAATGAACGGTATTGATTTAAGGAATGGAGATGATGGTGCGGAAGGGTTTAAGAAGGAGATGAGTGATTTGGAGGAAATGTTTTCCAAATTGAATCCCATGGCTGAAGAGTTTGTGCCACTTTCACTAACTAACCACAGGATAATGCCATTTCCACCTAGTGGTGGTGGAGTGCAATTTGGCTTTGATGATACTAATTATTTTGTAATGCAGACTAACCGGGGAGTTGCCAATGGATATTCCAACCGAAGGGTATCCAATTGATCACCCTTTTCTTCCCGATTTATCCTGTTTTTGTTAATCTTATATATATATATATATATATATATAGATGTTTGTGGTCGAATGTTAAACATTTTTACTTTACATACTATGCTTTTCTAGGAGTTTTTTAGACTTTCAGATATTTATTAAGAACTTTTAGTATTCTGTATAATGTTGGCCTGAGATGAGCTTATATAGGAGTAACATGGTCAGAGAATTCATATAGCCGACCTCAACTTGGTTGATACTGAGGCATAATTGTTATTGTCATTGGTGTTTGAGTTCAAATATGGATATGCTAGGTTCTCTAGTTTTGTTATTGTTACTTTTCAGAATTACCTTTTAGTTTTGTTAGATGTAAGATGATCACTTCAAGGACATTTCTTATTGTCCGGTTGTTATTTTGCATAAAAGTAATAAGAGGGTTTAGTTAGTCATTGTAGGGTTACAGTAGAGGCTATTGTGTTTCTTTATTTCTTTCTCTACCCTATATTTAGGAAAAAGAAAATTTTCTCTGTATTGATTCTTTGGTAATAATTCAACGTCTGTGAGTCTGATCTGAGTAGTTGAGTTTTAAATGGCGCGGACAGAAGAAGAATGGCTTTGGTTATGGAAGGAGAAGGATGAATACCCGAACAGGCATGGCCCAAAGGGAAGATGTTATAAGGAGGACGGTTTATGTATCCGACATTGATCATCAGGTATTAAGAGCTCCTGTGTTATAGTTAATTGGGTTATTGCACCTTTATCTTTTTTTATTTTTTTATTTTTAATTTACATAATCATGTTTCTTCAATTGTGTAGGTAACTGAAGAGCAGCTCGCAGCACTCTTTCTTAGTTGTGGACAGGTGGATATCTTTCCATTATGTCAAGCTTCCATACTCATTCGTGGTTATTGGCTCTCTTTTTAATTATGCTGAGGAAATGTTCTGCTTCCATATCTGACTAACCTTGATGTGCTGAAGGTTGTGGACTGTCGCATATGTGGTGACACCAATTCTGTACTTCGTTTTGCCTTTATTGAATTTACAGATGAAGGTTGGTTAAAACATGATTATTTGCTTATATATTCTGGTTAGGGTGTCTGTTCTCGAACATCACAATTTCACCAATATGTTATGCAGAAGGTGCAAGGAGTGCTCTGAGTCTTGCAGGAACTATGCTTGGATTTTATCCCGTGAGAGTGCTTCCCTCTAAAACTGCGATTGCTCCGGTTAATCCAACCTTTCTTCCAAGGGTGAGGAATTGTGGCTACCTGTGATTTACCTTTTGTAACAATGTCCTAGGGGTGGCAAATGCATACTTAGTGCTGCTCATACTAAAATTTTCACCCTTTACGCTGATGTTAGTCTGAAGATGAAAGAGAGATGTGTGCCAGAACAATATACTGTACAAATATTGATAAGAAGGTAATTTTGGGTTTTTAATTCACTTAGTTGATGACATCAATGAAGACAAATATTTACAACTTGTATGTTTGTATTAAAGCAGGTCACTCAAGCAGATGTCAAGCTTTTCTTTGAATCCTTTTGTGGAGAGGTTTGTAACTGCTCACGTAACAAGTCTGAAAGTGCTAGTCCTTCTTTGAATCCTAACTCTATGTTTGGATTTTCTTCTCAACATAGGTTCATCGCTTGAGGTTGCTTGGTGACTATCATCATTCGACTCGTCTAGCTTTTGTTGAGTTTGTCATGGTAACTTCCATGAGCTTTTGACTTGTATTGCTGCTTGAAACTTCCTTGAGCTGTGGACCTCTTCTCTTACTAATCTTCCGAGCTACTATAACTTCCAATAGTTGCTATCAAATCAGATCGTATGTTGCAAATGCTTGCATTTGGCATTTTATTTTTGCTCAAAGTGTGTTATCTCTTTTACTCTGTGCTTGTTGTTTTGAGAGGCTAATTAATTCTATTCATGTGGGATAACTCCCGTATACAAGATGTATACTAAAAAGTAGAGAACCTACATAGTTATATGGTTCTTTACAACCCAATCTTCTAGGGAGCTTTATAGGCGCACCAAAAACCAACTAATAAGAGGCTATTCCTCAAAGTTACAAACTCATTTTCTAACCCTTCAAAAGCTCTCCTATTTCTCTCTTTTCACATGACCCTCATGATGGATAGCGGGGCAACGTCCCATGCCCTACATCTTCTCTTCCGTCTTCTAGCGGCATAGTTACCAATGTATCTTTCACCACAAGCGTGAAATCACCTGGTAATGTAATAAGAGGTGATCCATGTTTCACTGGTGATGTAACCAGAGGCGATCCTTGTCTTTTCCCGAACATCTACATATAAAATACAAGCTAGCATATTTTATGAAGTGAGTTAAGAACCATGAAGTCTCAGGTTCAAATCTTAGCTGAGGTAAAAACATTAGGTGATTTTCTCTCATCTGTCCAAGACTTTGTGGATAGAGTTACGCGATACTCATGCTGGTGGAGATAGCAAGTATCCCATAGAATTAGTTGAGTGTGCGCAAGCTAGTCTAAACGCAACAGTTATAAAAAATAATGATAAAAGAAAATTACTAGCTAACATATGTAATCCTTCTTTTCATGTTCTCCTCTGTCATAATCGCCCCTTTATTGCCAACCAAGCGAAGAAGCATACTTTCCTAGGTGCTCTTGGGATCCAAACGGACACATCAGAGAAACGTGACTCATCTCTAATCAAATGCTATGGTAGAGTTCACTGAAAATTCTTTGAACAGTGAATTTACTGAATGTGCACCTTCTCTTTGTACCCCCTATCTTCATGAGTCCTAACCAATGAGTATCCTATTCTGTGCTTAGAGCCTTTCTGTCAACCTTTGGAATTCTTCCACCTTCCGATCTTGTAAAGTTCCTCTAAATCTCAAGTCTTACTGAACTCACCCCTCTTATGCCGGACATTTGTTGCACTTTCATCTCTTTCTTGCACAAAGTTGTGAATAAGTTAGGGAAGGTCGTCCGCAACTTGCTCTCTCCGCGACCACTGTTGATCCCAAAAGCTGACTCTTCTTCCATTTCTTACCTTATAGGTAACAAAGCTGCCAAAATCTTCTTCACTCTTCATGATATTCCTCAGAAGACTAATGTTTCATTTCTAGCCTCCATTCCCTTCCACGACTCCATATTTTCCTGCTATCACATCCCTCCATAATGCCTGCTATCACTTCCTCCCATAATGCCTGCTCTTCAATCCCAAATCTTCATAGCCACTTCCCTTTTTTTTTTTTCTTGATGAAATTAGTAATATATCATTAACAGGCATCAAGAAGATGCAAAGATTACAAAAGAGAGAAATTCTCAGCTCAAAAAAGATAAAAAACAACTATCACAGAACTAGTGAGCTGATGAATTCCAGGGAAGTATCAATACTAAATACAGGAGTGTGGTTGAACCAACTAAAAAGATTAACCAAACATCTAGGTTGAGAGTAGGGGG
>MCJB01007180.1:16245-50642 GCA_002018475.1 Nicotiana obtusifolia
GGGGGGGGGGGGGGAGTTGTGATGCCATCAAAATATCTTTGGTTCATAGCCACTTCCCTGGTAGTGCCTTGTTGAAAATTCTGATGTCTTTCACCCAATCCCTCATATCCGAACGTGAAGAAACCTGGTGAAACTTTCAAGTTTCATTGGCTGAGTTCCACAAGAAGTTCCTCCCTATGTTGCACGGATTTCCCAAAATGATGCCGCACCCGTGTCGGATCCTCCAAAATTGCACTATTTTTGGAGCATCCGACACGCACCCGGCAACATTTTCGAAGAGTCCGAGCAACATAGGTTCCTCCTATTTCAACCTTTTGTCACATTAATCAGAACTCTGTGCTTATCTTTGAACATTATTTTGATGTAATGTGATTTTTTTGCAGTCAAAAAAGTGTAGAAGCACCAGCTCTGGTCCCTATTTGGATACTGCACTAACTCGAATGTTGCTTATGGCATGGTCACCCTACGAATTCTGAAATAAGTTCTGATAAACTGAACTTTGGCTTAAATCTTTCTCCATTTCTCCTCGAATACCAGTATAAGCATATACTGCTGTCTTTCTTTGCCATCTCTAACAGATCCTTATTTGTTAGCTATCTAAGCTTTACTGTGTTCACTGGGTAAGTTTCTCTACAATTAAACCTTCTTTGGCTTAAGATCCTTCATCTGCAGGTAACTGGTACAGTAGGTCTTTTTATTGCCAGTTGCAGTTTAGTTTTCCTACTTTAGGTATTTACTAGTGCTTGTAGAGTTACTTTTGGAAGGAGAATTCCTTTAGTTCTGCATCTAGCAGATGAAATGAAAGAGGTGAGTGCAGTCTAATAGAATTTTGTCCGACTCCCAAGAGAATTTACTTGAAGATTAATTTTACGGCTATTTACTTTTCAAAAAGTTTTATCGTTTTACTATGACTACGTTGATATTCTCTCTACAAAAAGTGGAAGGTGAAAGAGATTAATATGCTTCATTCGTAAGAAGAGATTAAAGAGATTAAACTGGTAGTTTCTCCTTTTATGCTTCATTCATAAGGACTGGTTGATTCGGGTTGAGTCATGTCCACCCAAATCTCATACATACTTTTTGACGCCGACTTGGTTTCCTAAATGAAATTGTTGGTCTTATAAGGGAAAAAAAGAACAGAAAGCTGCATCCTTTTGCAAATAAAGAAATGGAAGGTCTCAGTACCATAAGGAATTTGAAAGAGGGGAGCTTGTTTTACATAGTTCAAGATGAATCACATTATGGAAGGAGTCCAACAGTAGAAACAAAATTAGAAACTAAAAGACCTTGCTGAAAGGGTTAATGGCAGCAGGAAATATTTGCTTCTCTGTTTGTCTATTTGATCAGTTGAAGAGGTATCTGACAATATTCAGTAGCTATCTATGCATGTTAAGTCTTGATGTAGCTCATCTGCACCGAGATATCAGAAGCCTTAGAATTTAGAAAAGTAGGGACAAAGAAAATTGCAATCATGGTGTTTTTGATGCCTGAACAACTTCAGTGGACTTGTCGTTGAGGAATCAGTTTGAATTTATAGAATGTGGAAATGGAATGCTCCATGGGCAGTTCCCAGAACTATTGGTCTTCTATACATGTTCTAATTGCTTCTGTCAGTGATCAACTTTTAATCTCTTGCCTTGAGTTAGGGCCTCTCGGTCTACAATGTAGGCTGTTGCTTTGATGGGAATCTGTTACAATGTGATTATTCGTCACTTAAAACAAAAGCTGGAGATAAGATGGGAATCTGTTACTATATACTTCGTCTCTTTATTCAAGAAAATAGATATTATTTGCTTCCACCAAATCATCTTTGATTCCCCTTGATATATCCTAGCAATTGCAAGTACTCTCATTTAACCTGCATTTTTATCGATTTATATTTTCTCAGTACGTGAGTTGCTTTCAACTAGTATGTTTCTTCTTTTTCCACCACCTCCTATCCTTCCAAGGGGTTAAGAATTGGTGGGGATATATGAAAAGTTCCTCTATGATTTTCTTCATTCACTGGATTCTTTATCTGCATTTGAGGTTTCATCTGATGTATTCAAGAAACTGTTTTCTGTTACTTGTGGGAAATGTTTATTTATTTCATACATGAGATCATGAACTGTGGAGTATGTGCTGATTTTCTTGGACACACTTTCTGTTAACGTTTGGCTTGTATTAGTTGGAGGTGAAACTTGTATAAGGGGATAACACTTCCAAGTTTGTAAATCACATACCTGTTTCCTGTTCTTCTTCTCTATTATTTGTCTTCTATTTTTTTCAGACTCTGCAGCTTATTTTCATGGCACACAACATGGTTGTGCCTATTGTTAGAATTTCATTTTATATTAGTATGCATGATGTGGCATTTCTGTGATCTCAACAGCTGGTCCTCACTTTCTGAAGATTTTCTGTTGTCTTTGTTAGTATATTCATGGGATTTGAGAATTAACAAATTTTGATCTCTTCCATTTTACTTATTCTTTTCATCTATTTCATGGAATTTGGTACGAGTTTCCATTGCTCATTTTATGCATGATTTCATGTTAAATATTCGTATGTTTCAGGCGGAGAGTGCAATTGCAGCACTGAACTGCAGTGGTGCAATCTTGGGATCACTTCCCATAAGGTTGTTTTCTGATTCCTTAAAGCTTTTCCTAAAGCCTTCCTCTCTTGACATTCCTGTTTAATCTGTGATCTTTATATTATGGTCTATGCAGGGTAAGCCCATCGAAGACTCCTGTGCGACCTCGTGCTCCTCGCTCACCAGTGCTATGATCATTCACTTTGGCGTTGCATTTTCAGTTGATCTTTTGCTTATAGCATCTCAAAATATTTACATAGATACATATATTATTAGAGCACTTTGTGGCATTTAGTTTTTTCGTACTTAATATCAGTTGGGATCTCTCACCCACGGGTTACTTATCAGGTTTGTTAATCTTATAGAGTTGGCTGGTTTATGAGGCCGTAAGTAGACTTAGAGCCCGTTTGGACATAAGAAAAATTTCACTCGAAATCAGTGTTTGGCCATAGATTTTCAATTTTTCACTTGAAGATGGAATTTTTCGAAAATTTGAAAAACTATAAAAAGCTATTTTTCAAAATTTTCACTCAGATCACTCATAAAACTTCAAAAACAATCCAAAATTATATTCATGTTCAAACACAACTCTAGTTTTCAAATACCATTTTTACTTGACTTTTTTTTTTTTTTTTTTACTTTTTGCTGGAATTTTATGTCCAAACGCCCACTTAAATTAAATTGGTATGTTATGTTTCTATAGACAGTGCCTCGAAGTACTAATACTAGATGGATGTTTTTCACAGTTACAGTCATTAGTAGCTTTCTCAAAATTCCTTTGTTTTGCTCTTTTATGTTAGCTTTCTGCTATGTCATTGGGGTTGAGTATAACTGACTTGGTTGCACATTTGTTATGAGACACTTTCCTTGGATAGATGATAGTACTAAACAGTTAAAGAAGTTGACACTGCCAAATTTGGGGCTCTGTTGAGATAATAGATGGGGCAGTCATCAAAGAAAGAAGTGTCACGTCCTTTAGAACAGAATTCAGTTTCAACTTTGAAATCTTGAAAATATGTTTTCCTGGGGAATTTATAAAGCTCGAGTCCCATAATAGGTTGTCCGGTTGTCGTTTGTTCTTTACATGGCTATTCAGTTCAGTTGTGACCCCCATGCATTTTCCTCATTTATTTGATGTATTTGTTAGATCATGTGCAACGGAAGCAAGCTTACAATTCAGGTATCAAAAACATGTAACTTAGACAATGATATAATTCGGAGATTAGAAGCACTAACTTCTTGAAAATGTAGTACAAGTCCTCCATAGAGCAAGAATTCAGGATTGCAGTCTTCTACGTATGCTCCTTGTAAGACCTTGGACGAAATTGTTTGAGTAGGCAAAACAATACAATTCTAAAGAATGAGTTAATGGGTGAATTTCGTCTTCCTTATGTAGATCCGAAATTAAGCCAAAAAGGGGCTAAAAAACATGTAGGATTCTACTAGTGCAAGTAGAATTCTACTCTAACTCAAAAGGATGACTTTTCTCCCAAGTTACTTTTTACCCAAGTCAGTTCAGATTTTTACTAGGTATAGCAGGGACCACATAAACAATAAGAGGCTACCAATTGTAGTATTAATTCGAAATTCGGATGAATTAAATCCTACTATAATTAATCGCAGTTTATTCCACTAATTCCTCAATATGAATTTTGAAATTAATTAAAATTTATTTTTAACTCCCCATGTTTAGACTACCAATACCAGTTAATTAAACTAAATCACTGATAATTTAATTTAATCAACTAATTAAATCCTTTACAATTTCGCTTAAACCATTTCATTTAATGGATACAAAATTCACCGGTCGGGTTTTCACATGAAACTTATAATTTTGCATAAAGGGGTATTATCAAACTCAAAATCGAGTCATAGATTCTATCAAATAATTACTATTTCAAAAATACTATTCGTTATTGTCCAATCTATTAGGCATACACTAACTCTGAATAGAGTTGTACCTTTTGATAAATCAAAACAATAAACAAATCACATTGATCATAATAACTATATCAAGATTAAGAGTATAAGCTCATTTAATGAACCAGAGAAAATGTTTTTTTTTTTTTTTATATAAATTCAGTACAAAAATATCTTTTCTCTAATTGGTCCGTTCAATATACACTAAGTATACTAGCACAAGAAGTTGGTGTAAAACTACTTCCACAATCAAGATAAATTATACTTTAATATTTTGCTACAATCATCAAGATATTTTGCCCAACAATATCTTCGATTGTGAACATAGTTTATTAATTACGAGAACCAACAATTTAATCTTCTGTGCATGAACTAAGACGCCATACACTAAATTGTCTACTACATAACTAAAGGACACACATTTAACAAATGATCTATTTAAAATAATACTTTATTGAATTGAATAAATCAAATAAATAATTGTTCCATAAAGAATAAAACACAATACTATAACTAAACCGCATGGTTAATAGTATATCCCAACAATATCCCACTTAGACTTATAACCATGCGCATACAACTCTACTACCTATTCCTTCTACATGCTTGTCAAAAATCTTCTATGGCAAGCTCTTTGTAAACGGGTCTGTCAAATTATTCTCTGACGCAATCTTCAATACTTTTGCATCACCTCTTTAAGTTATGTCCTGAATAAAATGATATATACGCCCAATATGTTTACTCCTTTTATGACTTGTTTGCAACTGCACCACTATTGTCATAATAAAGTACAATTGGTGCTTGATGATGTCCACAACACACCTTTATATGAGATATGATACAGTCGTATGCAATAATAGTACCCAACAAGAGTCGGGGTCGATTTTCACAGGGAGTTATGAGGGGTGTTAGGAGTATATATTTGAAGCAAGCAAATGGATGATCTAAGATTGCACTTCCACAGAAAGATATTATTTTCTATTTCTACTGTTACTCTAATGAATGCAGGCTAAAGAAAATATATTATAGATAAATATTTTTGAGGGTTTTTCCAATTGGATTAAAGGCCTATGGCTGTAACCATAATCAAGATGTTTGCCTAATCAGATAAAGATGTTTATACTCGTTTTGTTGATTGGGGTGTATTATAGCTCTCAACTCTACGTCTCAATACCTCTCGGTCAGAGAGTGATTTTGCCAATTTGGCTTTCTCAAGTCCAAATGGATATCAACCGAAATGGTTGATAAGAGCTCAAGTCGGGTTCTTGCTATCTATAGTTTGAACCCTTTAATTAGGTTAATCAATCTCTCAATTAACCAAATTCCTTGTTAGCTAAGTTATCCTAGACTAGGTTACTCTTTCTCAAGTAGAGACTAAGTCAAATACGCATGAATCAATGTTTGAAACCATTAATTTTAAAATTGAAGCATGAACTAAGCTAAATAATCAACACCCAATCATAAAAAAACATAAAATTAATCACCCACAAGGATTACACACAAGGTTTGGGTCACAACCCTAGTAAAAATCTAGCTACTCATAATGAGATTTGAAGAAAATAAAGATGAAGAGCTAATTAAACTCATAATGGAAGATTAAAATGATGAAATCTAATATTAAAATACTCAAATAAGTTAAAACTTCTTAAAATAGCAAAGAAAAACGGCTACAGTAGCTGTATATGTTCAAACTTGACCTAATTTTGTAAAACTCATCTATTTATACATGGCTGAAAATCACGGACAAAAATGCCCCTTGGGAGGTTATGCGACCGCATAATTCCATGTGCGGTCCGCAGATTTCTTTAGTTTGCAGGAAGGTGAATTCTGCGGCCGCACATTTCTAGACTGTGACCGTGAGACAATCTTTTGTGACCGCACATTTCTGGACTGCGGCCGCGAGGCAATCTTCTGCGGCCGCACTTCACAAAGGCTCCTGGACTTGGTCTTTTTGCATACTCTCTAATCTTTGACTCTTAAGCTCAATTCTGCGGCTGCACATTGCTGAAAGTCCTGTTGGGTATTTCTTCTTGGTTTGCGGCCGCAAATGGAATTTTGCGGTCCACAATCTCTTTTGCGGCCGCAGAATTCCTTCTACAAACCGCACATTAGTGCTTCTACGCCCTTTATTGCCTTGTGCTTTGGAACACTCCTTTTTAAGTCGGATTTCATCTCAGGAGACCAAACTTTCAACATTCCTGCAATTTGCACAATTTCATTAGTTTCGGGAACACAATTCAATACTTTCGGAATAAAATAAAAGCTAAAAGGTGTTAATAAGCAGTCAAAATCCTCACTTATCAACTCCCCCAAACTTAAGTCTTTGCTTGTCCTTAAGCAAAGAAATTAGTTCCCACCTCCAAAAGTTAAGGGTCATTTCAGCAATTCAAAGGTGAACCATCCACACATCAGTTGGGACCAACAATTACCTACACTACTCATGTATTATTAACAAGGCGACAAGTTAAACATTCATGCACATATAGTTCTAATGTGATATTTGAGCTTCAAGAATTGACTTTACTCATCAAGGACTCTTGTTCTATAATGTAGGTCATGGTGGATTCCAAACTCTTCCTCCTCTACTTTCCATTTGCCTAGCTCACTTAAGAAATTTAGCATTCAATCCAGAGATTTATGAAAGGTTTACTCATCTCTCTCAAGAGAATGTCACAAGTACGACTTTAGGTACCATAGGCTTGCCCCTCATGTAGATCGCCACTAATGTAAGCTCACTCGGTTTGAAATCAAGTAGGACTTCTTTCGGGATGTCATGAAGGCTTTTGGGTTAGGGTAGGATACAATATGGGTGAGTGGTTACACTTTTCCTTAAGCACTCCATCTTTCATTTCTCGGCTCACACTTTACCAATTCTTAGAGGCACTTTCTTTTTATTGGGACTAGAGAGACTTAGCATCACTCTTTCTTGATCATTTTATTCTTTTTCTCCCTTTTTTATTTCTCCATGTTCGGGATCATTACCTCTTTTTGAGTCCCTTCAACCCTTCCACTTATTCACTTTTTGCATCTTTCTTTTTGTTCTTTTCTTTTCTTGCCTTTTCTTATCATAGAGATCATTTCTTTTCTCTTTTTGTGCCTTAATACCTTTTTAAAGTTCCTCATATCTCCCCCAAACTTATGTTTTAAGCCATTTATTTCACAAGAGTGTTAAGGAAAGCTCGGGTGCTAAGAGAGGGTCACGACAAAATGGGTAAAGGCTTATAACATGGTTATCAAATGAGAAAGGCTAGAGGCTCAAAGGGGTTGACTAGGGATAATGACATTGGTTGGCTATAGAAAACTTAGACGGGCCAAGGAGAGCCTACAATCACTTCTCAAACCAAGCAAAAGTTAGGATTTCACCTTGAAACACATTCGAGGCAAGTTCTAGACCCTTCGCATGGCTACTTGGACTAGCAACAATTCATCTCACCCCTCACGCAACCGGATTGTAAAAGATGACAGAGTCGAGAGACCAAAACGACCACATTCAAGTTTAAAGATCACTATGGTCCAATTAAACCACTCGGTGATTGCCAAAGTCAACACAAGAGTCACAAAATTACTAACTAGAGCTATTTCTTTTAAAAATCTTGTTTCTAACCATAAGTACGTAGTTATGTGTGTTCATGCCAATTGAAGCATGGTTGACTCTTCGAGCATGACTTAATAAGGTCTTTTTATTCATTACTATTACTATTGTTACCCAAACACACAAAAAAAACCGGCTCATTCCCTTAAGAAGGTTGTCACGCCATCCATCATTTGGACGAGTCACCCCGTTCACACAACAACTAGCTTTGGAAAGAACCGTGGAATTAAGAAAACCAAAGGCTTATTATCTACTAAAACATAAAAAGAAGCTACTAAATCAAACAATAAAGATACTAAATCAAACAAAGAAGCTACTAAATCAAACAACAAAGCTACTAAATCAAACAAAGCAGCTACTAAATCAAATAAAGAAACAAAAATAAAGATGCTAATAAGCAAAAACACCTGAAGATAGAATGAATATACATACTGAGAGAAAGAGAGAGAATATATATACATAATAAGAAAAGAGAGAAGTATCAAGTTATTATAGGCCAAATGTCTTAGAATGTATCAAATATAATAAATAAACTCCACCCCCCGAATAAAGATAAGAAAATTCCCTAATGCTTAACAAAATAAGAGTAAAAGCGGGAAAGAGTGAAGAAAACTCCCTATGGCTCTTTGGACATCTCTATGTCCCCAGCAATGTCATCGCTCTCAGGCTCATCCAACTGAATCTCATCATCCTTAACTCTGGGTGTGGATGGGTTGACAAACATCTGACACACTGCCTTAGCAGTGTCAGCAGCAAGGTCTAGCTCTTCAGACTGGACAGCTGGTGCCACCGGTGCAGATGGTGCCGTAGGATCTGGGATAGAATGGTCGGGGTCAAGCAGCATGTCAAAGGGGAGATCTACGGGTGTAGCAAGCCTGGTCACCTGTCTCCCGAGCTTGTCCACTGACTTCTTGCTGGCCTGAGACTTTCTCATCTTCTTTACTTCTTTTTCCAGTTCTTCGATCACTGACTCATGTTGTACCAAGATAGCCGTAATAGTGTTCTGGTTCTCTAGGAGCTTCTTCAATGTCTCTTTAACTGTCGGGGGAAATTGAGGTGCCTGAATAGAAGACTGCACTGCAACAGTATTGGATAAGTCAGACAGATTTACAGTGGCTGTCTGCATCCAGTTTTTGAGGCTCGCCAATATCTGGGAGACTTGCAGCGCAGAAAGTGGGGCAACAGACATAGGCACTAGCTTCAAAGCTGAGGTGGGAGCTGTGGTAGGAGTTGCAGTAGGGGCTGTGGAGGAAGGAGGAGGCATAGCTGCAGCACTGGAGGAAGGTTCAGCCGAAGTGGATGGAACATCAACTACCTCAGCAGCTACCATAGTTGCCTCATCAGATTGGCCCTCGGTGGTAGGCGGCTGAACTTTCTTCTTCGAATTGTTCGCATCCATTAGTGAATACCAAGTAAAAGGCTTCTTCGCCTTCACCTTTGTGTCATACTTCCTCGGCTCTACCGTTGCATCCGTGAGATATTCTGTAATATTGTTGGGATAGGGGTAGGACGAGTCATCTTGCCGAGCAATCACTGAGATGCTGGCCGATAGCACGGCACCCACATTGTTAGGGTACTCGGCCATAATAGAAGCCACCAGAACTGCCCGAGGAATCGGAAGGTAAGTCTCATTCTGGCTCACGTCCAGTCTGCTGTAGACCTTAAAGGTTTGCCACCCCTTCGCCTTAAAACTCAGAGCGCTCCGATGGATAGGAACCTCAGCGGCAATCGATGGTGGTGGTAGTCCTGGTGCTGCTAGAATCTCCGCTAACCAAGGTCCGGCTGCGTCTCCCAATGCATCTCCAAATATTCCTTTGGCTCAACATCTTCGAAGCCCAAGTACGTGTTGAGTGTGTACTGATCAAATCTCACTTTTAGGTTACGTACTTTAGTCACTTTTGTCACCTTTTGATGTGAGCCAAATTTGCATAGAATTCCCAGACCGGGTACTCTTTGGCGTCTTTGAACCATATCCACCCCTTGCATTCCTTGAACTATCTCAACACTGATGGGCTGTACCTCTCCAAATCTTTCAATAGAAACTATCGCTAGAGAGTTAGCGACCTCATTGGCCACCATGTACGAAAGCTGGTGAAGGCAGCCAAGCTGACAAACCAGTCCTCCCAAACCTCTTTCTTCTTCGACCTTTCAAGGCCGGCAGCTGTAGCATCCCCCCATCTGCCATCATCAGGAATATCCTGAACTAGTGTATCATGTGCCTCAGGGACAGGTGTAGCCGATGGCTCAAAAGCCTGACTAGCACTCTTCGAATCCTCGGAAGTGCTATGAGATGAGGACGGCTCGTCCCTGAGTTAGTATCTCCCTTGCGGCCTAGACTGTATGGCCGGCTGCTCCTGAACAGAGGCTGAGTTGCCCTCTGATGCTTCCCTAGACGGGACATAAAAGCTCATCTCGGAGAGATCTGCACCTTTCCCTCTGCCGGCTGTAGCTTTCTTTGTAATTGTCTTTTGTTGGCCAAGGGGTAAGGTACTCTTTCCTCGACCCCAAGAAGGTTCACCTCTCCCTTTAGATGTGTCGCCGCGTCCTCTAGATCGAACCATTGTCTGTATCAAGCAAAAGTGATTGTTAATTGCAATTCAATGTTCAGACATACACAGGAGATATGCAACTAAGCTATAAACCAGAAGACACAGTGAGGGTACACAGTCAAAAGATGCTTGAAGGAAACCAGATCTGCAGTCCGCATAATTTTCTTGCAGTCGTAGATGATGACTTGGGGACCACACAATTTTGTGTTGCGGCCGTAAAAGTCGAATGCTGTCCACACAATTCCACTTGCGGCCGCACCTCTGAGACCCAACAAATTCCAACTCTCTAATGACAGAGAATTGACTGATGTGCGGCCGCAACACGTTTTTTGCGGTCCATACAGATAAACTAGCGGCCGCACATTGGAGTCTCAAAGTAGGGACTCTATGATGACAGTTAAAAGTGCATTTCTGCGACCATAATGGGAATTCTGCGGTCCGCACATTTTACCTTGCGGTCGCAGATCCCTTCTTCACTAATGCTTCCCTAAAATCAATTTCTGCATACCGCACAAATTCATGTATGGCCGTAGAATTCAAAATTACAAACAGTTAAGTTGTTTCATTCTAGGTTTCTCAATTTTGTGCACAATTGACATGGCAACATCATAGAAGCATGAAAATAGGTTAATCCAGTTCTCATAGAGCATGTATTATTTAACCCATTACAGATTTACCCCCACATGGATACTTAATTGAATTCTAATAACAAATGGCCTAAAAATAACTAAAAATCTACAAATTAAAAGAGAAAGATTAACAAGCAATTGAAGCATACCAGATGAATGAGTGTAATAAGTGACTGATTAAGGATGTCGTGTGTGTGGGCAGATAAAATCACCAAGAAATTTCAAGAGGGCACTATTCTATGCTCAGAGAGTGAAAAAAACGTAACAAATTCCCATGTTCCTCCTATTTATACGATTGGGTTGGCTAAGGGAAAGAGGAGCGAGTGTGGCCGCACAATTTCATGTGCGGTCCATTCTCTGTTACCTGGTGACCATTACTCAGCGTCTCATCTACGGTCCGTAGAATTTTGTGTGCGGCCGCAGATTTCCCTTTGCGGTCGCACTTCGACCTTTTCTTTGATAGACTAAACTTAAGAGAGTTAACATTTTCAACCTTTCATTTGTGTGGTCCGCAAGATAATTGTGCGGTCGCATTGCACTTTTGCTGCAGCAACCATAAATGTGCGGTCGGCATAAATCAACTGTGGTCTGCAATTCTTGCAGCACTTAGCTAGATTTCTGTCCTCAATTCCTGTAAGTCACACTCATCCCTGTAGCACACTTCAAATCAATTTAGCAAAAAAATAACACCTAAATACAAAAGAATAAGGAAAAGAAACATGGGTTGCCTCTCAAAAAGTGCATGATTTAATGTCGCGGCACGACGCAGAATACCATCAATTGAAATGAATGGCCGTCATGACGTGGCTATCTCCAACCTTTCCCAAATAGTGCTTCACCCTGTGATCATTGACTCGGAATACTTTATTGTTTTTCTTCTTAAGTCTAATGCACCAAAAGGTGTCACACCCACAATTTCAAAAGGACCACTCCATTTAGACTTTAGCTTCTCGGGAAACATCCTCAACCTTGTGTTAAACAACAATACAAGATCACCCACCTTGAACTCTTTGTTCCAAACGTATTTGTCATGAATATATTTCATCTTTTCTTTGTACAATGACGAACTTGCATAACGTGGTACCGAAAATCATCCAATTCATTCAAGTGTGCAACCCTCAAGTTTGCGACTCATCCCAATCAAGATTCAACTTCTTTAGAGCCCACATGGCCTTGTGCTCTAGTTCCATCGGAAGATGAAAAGCTTTTCCGAATAGCAACCGGTATGGCGACATTCTGATAGGTGTTTTGTAAGCCGCCCGATAAGCCCATAATGCATCATCAAGCTTCTTGGACCAATCCGTCCGATTAGCATTCACCATTTTGGATAAGATAATCGTTATCTCCCGGTTGAAAACTTCCACTTGCCCACTAGCTTGTGGGTGATAAGGAGTCGTTACTTTTTGAATAACACCATACTTGTTAAGCAAGATGTCGAAAGCCTTGTTGCAAAAATGTGACCCCCATCGCTTATAATAGCACATGGAATACCAAACCGTGTGAAAATATTCTTCTTCAAGAAAGCCACCACATTTCTCGCCTCGTTGTTGGATAAAGCAACGACCTCAACCCATTTGGACACATAATCAACGGTGACCAAGATGTAGGTATTTCCACAAGAACTCAGAAAAGGGCCCATGAAGTCAATACCCCACACATCGAAAATATCAATCTCTAAGATGGTTGTGAGAGGCATTTCATTCTTCTTTGAGATTCCACCGACCCGTTGACATCCATCACATCTCTTCACAGTGGGCCAGTAAAAGCTGCAACTAAGCACTTTGGCCGCCGTTCTTGTGCCACCATGATGACCACCATATGGCGAAGAATGACAAGCCCCAAGAATTTCACCTTGCTCTTCTTCCGGTACACATCTTCTAATCACCTCGTCCGTACAAATCCAGAAAAGGTATGGTTCATCCCAATAATAATCTTGACAATCCCGTTTGTGCTTCTTCCTTTGGTTTGACGAGAACTCATCCGAAATGATTCCACACATAATAAAATTTGCTAGATCCGCGAACCATGGCACCTCTTTCATTGAAATAGCCAAGGGTTGCTCATCGGGGAAGGAGTCATTGATTTCAAGGCCATCGTGTGGCCTCCCCTCCTCCAAACGAGACAAGTGGTCCGCCACTTGGTTTTCACTCCCTTTTCTATATTGGATGTCAGTATCAAAATCTTGCAACAAAAGCACCCATCTCATCAACCTAGCTTTGGAGTCCTTCTTACTCATAAGATACCGAAGCTTTGCATGATCCATGTGGACAATGACTTTTGCACCCATCAAGTACGGGCAGAACTTCTTAATTGCAAACACAATGGCAAGGAGCTCTTTCTCCATAACGGTATAGTTGACTTGGGCACTATTCATGATCTTACTAGCATAGTAGACCGGATGAAAAATTTTGTTGATGCGTTGGCCAAAACAGCCCCAACCGCTATGTCACTTGCATCACATATGAGTTCAAAGGGGATGCTCCAATTTGGAGCGGTGATGATGAGAGTAGTTGTCTACTTGAACTTAAACAATTCAAAAGCTCTCATGTAATCATCATTGAAGTTGAACTTAGCATCCTTCTCAAGAAGCTTGCATAACAGGTTCACCACCTTAGAGAAATCTTTGATGAAACGCTAGTAAAACCCTGCGTGACTTAAGAAACTCTGCACACCCTTCACCGAAGTTGGAGGTTGAAGTTTAGAAATCACCTCATTCTTTGCCTTGTCAACTTCAATTCCATCATCAAAGTTGAGCAGGAAGGCCTCCAACATATCACCAACATTGATTGTAGCACTTGTGTCATCAATAACAACATCAGTCACCAAGTATACAAAAGAGCACACCTCATTGCTATTTGGTTGCCGCATGGACTTACACACATGAAAAATTACTTTTTCATCACCAACCCGGAATGTAAGTTCTCTGGCTTCAACATCAAAAAGAGCCTTCCCCGTAGCAAGGAAAGGTCTTCCAAGAATAATCGGCACCTCACAATCAATTTCACAATCTAGAATGACAAAATCCGTCCGAAAAATGAATTTATCAACACGAACCAAGACATCCTCAATCACTCCTAAAGGTCTCTTCATAGTATGATCGGCCATTTGCATTATCATAGAGGTGGGTCTTGGTTGCCCAATATAAGTTCTCTGGCTTCAACATCACAAAGAGCATTCCCCGTAGCAAGGAAAGGTCTTCCAAGAATAATCGGCACCTCACAATCAATTTCACAATCTAGAATGACAAAATCCGTCGGAAGAATGAATTTATCAACACGAACCAAGACTTCCTCAATCACTCCCAAGGTCTCTTCATAGTATGATCGGCCATTTGCATTATCATAGAGGTGGGTCTTGGTTGCCCAATCCCCAAACTTTTGAAAACTGAATGGGGCATCAAATTGATATTCTCCCCAAGATCACAAAGAGCTTTAGCAAACTCGGCACTTCCAATTGTACAAGGAATCATGAAAGCACCGGTGTCCTCCAACTTAAGAGCCATTGAATGCATAATTGCACTCACTTGATGAGTGACTTTGATCGTTTCAAAATTTATTGACTGCTTCTTTGTCAAGAGATCCTTCATGAACTTTACACAACCGGGCATTTGCTCCAAAGCTTCAACTAATGGCACATTGATTGAGATACTCTTTATCATTTGAATAAACTTCTTGAAATGGTTTTCACCATTTTTCTTGGCAAGTCTTTGAGGGTATGGAGGTGGAGGCTTAGGCAATGGTGCCTTAGCCTTTTGCACTACCAGCTCCGGTATGTCAATAATATGATCCCTAGACAGGTTCACATCCTCTTGAGTATCTTCCACACTATCATCAATATCAATATGAACTTCATCATTAGATTGCACCACATTGTTCGGGATCTCTTCTTCTTGTACCACTTGCTAGTCATCCACCAGTTGCCTTTGACTTGAGGTGGGTGCAATCCCACCTCTTCCACTTCTTGTAGTAATGGCCATGGCATGTCCCATGTTGTTCCCACCCTTTGGATTTACTACTGTGTCACTTGGTAGTGCCCCCTTAGGATGAGAATTTAGAGCTTGAAAGATTTGCCCCATTTGAAATTCTAAGTTGCGGATTGATGTGTTATGTGAGGCAAGTTGAGCATCCGAATCATCATTTTTTTCCATCATTTGCTTGAACATATTCTCAATACGCCGCGTCTCATTTTTTGAAAACTTAGACCATGGGAAGGATAAGGAGGCGGGTTGTTTGGTTGTTGATACATTAGGGGCCTTTGAAAGCCCGACCTCCGGTTGCCATGATTGTGGTTCCATCCTTCTTGATTGTTACCCCCCTCCCCCCAATTTTCTTGATTATTTCCACTCCAATTTCCTTGATTGTTGTTGGTATACCAATTTCCTTTATTATTACCACCACTTCAATTTTCTTGGTTGTTAGAATTCCAATTGCTGTGATTGTTTTAAGGTTGCCATTGTTGTTTGTTAGGGCCTGGGAAGTTGTTTATTTTCCCTTGAAAGTTGTTCATATACTGCACCTCCTCTTCTTGTTCATTGTAAAAATCATCTTGATCAAAACCGCTATCTTCTTGCACATAATTCTCCACTCGATTTTGCACTTGTGGACCTTTAATCCTCCTCTTTTTCACCATCATGTTCACTCCCTCCATGGCATTGACTTGCTTGGGATTTTGCAGTTGATTTAGTTGGGCCTTTGCTAGTTCTGTCATGGTGGTTGTCAACTCGGCAATGGCTTGCCCATGGTCTTGCAATTCTTTGTGAAGGTGAATCATGTTTGGGTCACCTTGTGGAACATTGGCCCAGTATTGCCAAACCGATGACGTTTCTGCCATCTCATCCAAAATATCACACGCCTCCGCATAGGGCGTAGTCATGAAATTCCCACCGGCATGTTGATTCACTACACATTGGATGGTTGTATTAATCCCACGATAGAAAATTTGTTGAATTATATTCTCCGTCATATTGTTATTGGGACATTCCTTAACCATTTTGGCTCTTGCTTGAATGCCAAAATCTCATCCCAAAGTGTACCCATGTGCCCCGAAGAGAAGAACTTAGAAATAAACTTTTCCCCCAACTCATCCCAAGTGTGAATGGAATGGTTCGGCAATCATTCCAACCAATTTAAAGCTTTCCCCTGTAAAGAGAAGGGAAAAATCCTTAGCCTCAATGCATCCTCAGAGACATTTGTTTGTTTGCTCCCCCAACAAGTATCCACAAACCCCTTCAAATTTTTGTACGCATTTGGAGTTGGAGCACCGGTGAAGAAACCCCTTTGCTTAAAAAGTAAGCATCACATTGGTGATTTGAAAGTTGCCCGCCCTAATACAGGGAGGGACTATTTCTCATACATATCCTTCATTGGGTAATATCCGGTGTGGAGCAGCTCGTGGTGGAGGTGGGGGTAGAGCGAGGACATTGGTATGAGGCACTCAGCCTCTTCTATTGGCTTGAGGTTCAAGAGGAACCTCATCAACTTGATCATCCTCGACGTCCACATCCCCCAAAGGTAAATATCCGAGCTCATTGTTCGCCATGGTTGTACCTGGGATTTCTCAAACAAGTTAGTAATATGGAAGAAAAAGAAGATATTCCAAAAACACACCCAAATATATAGCTAACACCGTTTTAACTCCCTGGCAACGACGCCAAAAATTGATGACATCCACAACACACCTCTATAGGAGATATGATACGATCGTATGCAATAATAGTATCCCACAAGAGTCGGGGTCGATTATCATAGGGAGTTATGAGGGGTGTTAAGAGTATATATTTGAAGCAAGCAATAGATTATCTAAGATTGGACTTCCACAATAAGGTTTTGTTTGCTATTTCTACTATTACTCTAATGAATGCACGTTAAAGAAAATAGATTATAGATAAATATTTTTGAGGTTTTTCCAGTTGGATTAATGGCCTAGGATTGTGACCATAACCTAGGTGTTTGCCTTATGGGATAAATATGTTTATACTCATTTTGTTGATTGGGTGTATTATAGCTCTCAACTCGACGTTACCCACTCAATACCTCTCGGTCAGAGAGTGATTTTTCCCAATTTGGCTTTCTCAAGTCCAAATGGGTATCAACCAAAATAGTTGATAAGAGCTCAAGTCGAGTTCTTACTATCTCTAATCAATCTCTCAATTAACCCAATTCCTTAATAGCTAAGTTATCCTAGACTAGGTCCCTCTTTCTCAAGTAGAGACTAAGTCAAATATGCATGAATCAATATTTGCAACCATTAATTCTAAAATTGAAGCATGAACTAAGCTAAATAAACCACACCCAATCATAAACCAGCATAAAATTAGTCACCCATAAGGTTTACACACTCGGGTTGGGTCACAACCTAGTAAAAATCTAGCTACTCATAATGGGATTTGGAGAAAATAAAGATGAAGAGCTAATTAAACTCATAATGAAAGATTAAAATGATGAAATCTAATGTTAAAATACTCAAATAAGCTAAAACTTCCTAAAATAGCAAATAAAAACGGCTACAGTAGTTGTGTATGTTCAAAACTTCATCTAATTTTGTAAAACTCGTCTATTTATATAGGGTCCAAAATCGCGGACAAAAATGCCCCTCGGGAGGTTCTACGGCTGCATAATTCCATGTGTGGTGCGCAAATTTCTTCAGTTGGCAGGAAGGTGAGTTCTGCAGCCGCACAAAGAATTGTGCGACAGCAGAAGATTGCCTCGTGGCCGCAGTCCTAAAATGTGCGGCCGTAAAAGATTGCCTCACGGCCGTAGTCTGTGTGGTCCGCACTTCATGAAGGCTCCTGGACTTGGTCTTTTTGCATACTCTCTTATCTTTGACTCTTAAACCCAGTTCTGCAGCCGCACAATTCATGTGCGGTCCGCACATTACTGAAAGTCTTGTTGGACATTTCTTCTTGGTTTGTGGCCACAGATGGAATTCTGCGGTCCGCAATTTCTTCTGCGGCCGCATAATTCCTTCTGCGGATGACACATTTGTGCTTCTGTACCTTTTATTATCATGTGCTTCGGAACACTCCTTTTTGAGTCGGATTTCATCTCGTGAGACCAAACTCCTAGCATTCCTGCAATTTGCATAATTTCATTAGTTTCGGCAACACAATTCAATATTTTTAGACTAAAATAAAAGCTAAAAGATGCTAATAAGCAGTCAAAATCCTCAATTATCAGTGAACACCACGTATCCAAATTCTTTGACGAAAAGGCTACAACTTTACCGTTCAACTTTTGACTGGTTTAAATTTACTCTCTGATTTGAGCTTCTTTATTGGTCAAAAGCAAAAATGAGATTTTTTTTCTAGAGATTCGGTAATATTTAACCAAAAGTTTAACAGATGGAAAAGTTGATCAATTTCGAATAGTACATGACCAAATTTGACCTGTTACTTAAAATGAGTTATCGTAGTGATCCAACAAGTTCATCGTCCACCTATAAAACTTATTCATCCAACTGCGAGATAAAGGATTGCATATACATGTTTGTAACATGTAGATGAAGACAATAACAATTCTAGGCACAACTTTTCGTGTTTAATATTTATTTACATGTCAAAGATTGGATCTAAGACGTACCTGGTGAAGAGCGTCTCATTTCAAAAATTTCTTCGATAGTGCAAAGACTCTATGCGTATCCACACCGAGACTGATCCTTGCTATCAACTCTTTGATCAGCGAAACCCGCGAACAAATTGAATGAAATATTGTGTTGAAATTTTTCTCAAAAATCTCAACTCAAAAGTAGAATTAAGAACAAGAAATACTTTTCTTGTAATTGTATTTTCTCTCTTGGCTTTGTATTTCACTCTCACTTTCACAAAGTAGTTTTCTTCTTAAGACTTAGTACGATAAATTTTCTCCATCACCTTTTATATAGCATCACGTATAAACCCTTTTCCTATTTTGTTGAGGTAATAATTTACTTAGGATAAAAGTTTGAATTTTATGAACAACAAATCGGAATTCCCATTCGCACGAGTAACGTGACTGCCGAGAACTTTATAGACTTTTCATATCCAATTCTAAATTGGATTCTATTTTATAAACTTTTTATATTAATAATTTTGTAATTGAAAATTGCAAATCCTATAAGTGGCAGGTCGCAGTGTAGTTTAACAATCCAATTCTAAATTGGATTTCACCGCTAACTCTTTAAACAATATATATATATATATATATATTTCAACCAAGAGAAATATTAATTATCTATCTCAAATAGAAACTTTCAATTTGTTCACAATATTAATTATATTCTCTGTGATAGCAAAGAATATAATAATATTTCATTTGGACTAATAACTAAATTTATTCTAATCAAATTATTTAATTTAATTATCAAATAATAAAGTAATTAATCGCTTAGCAACGATTAGAATACTCGTTAGTGTGTGACCTCGTAGGTTCAATACTAAGCCAGTAGTAAATTGATCATACCAATATACTAATCAAGGGTGGCGTCTAGCAACACTCAACGACTGGATAGTATGAAGTATACAATTTATTCTCAAGAACCAGTAGAAGAATAATGTAGTACTCCTTCTGTCCTTATAGCTCTGAGTCACCCTAGGATATGGTTTAACTGTCAAATCCTAATAGGCGACCAACTATGTGTTCATGTCAAATATAATCGACCATTGAATGACCTAAGAAACTCTTTTCTTCTTTTCATTCAATTGCCCTAGCCAAGGTCTTAATTTAGTCGTTTATAATTCATGACAACATGGAGCTTAATATCATTACTAAGTGCCGACAGATTTCGTCTTGATCAATCACTAATTCTACAACATCTAATCATTCCCAATATTCTTTCAACTATCACCCTAGGGCTATAGGTGTCTAGTATCAAAGCACAAAAAATAACTTGTCAGTTACTGTGATGATCTCAGGTTAAAAGGAACTCTTACATCACATTCTTCAAGAGAATATCCCATTGACAGTTTTTGATAATTCTAACCATTACGAATTATCCAATGAGTCGGTTCAATGATCATATCTCTATATGCATCATCTATATATGTGATTTAGTTAAGGAGATCAACTAATCTTTATCCAATAAAGACGATCATATAAATATTGATCTAACCGAATTACTAATGTCCAAATTAATAACCCTACGATCACGAACAAATTTAGATTAAATTATAAGAAATTTTACTCTCACTATCATGTTCTCCATCACGATGACAAGTCTCAAAATTTAATCAAGGACCTTATCAAATTAATCAAGCAATTAATTATAATTATGATAAAAGAATATCAAATGAGATTGGATCTAGAACATATGTACTATATCCCTAACAATCTCCCACTTGCACTAGAGCCAATCGCTCTTGCACTTCATTCCCAATTTTCTCTTGTGCTTGTCAAAATCTTTTGCACTAAAAGCTTTAGTGAATGGGTCTGGAGCATTTTTATTTCCATCAACCTTTTGAATCTAGACGTCTCCACGTTTAATGATTTCTCTTATCAAGTGATACCTTCGCAGAACGTGTTTTGGTGTGATCTTGGTTCTTTTGCTTGAGCAATGGCTCCAGTATTGTCACACAACAATGGAACTGCACCTTCCATTGGAGGAACCACACCAAGTTCAGTTAAGAACTTTTTCATCCATACAGCTTCCTTAGCAGCTTCACTAGCTGCTATATATTCTTCTTCAGTCACTGAATCAGCTACTGTAGCTTGTTTTGAACTTTTCCAACTCATTGTACCACCATTTAAAGTGAATACACAACCAGAAATAGATTTGCTATCATCTCTATTTAAAAAGAAACTTGCATCAGTATAACCTTCAAGTTTCAACTCAGAATCTCCATAAATGAGGAATTGGTCTTTAGTCCTTCTTAAGTACTTAAGAATGGTCTTCAACACCTTCCAATGTTCCTTACTGGGATTTTCCTGATATCAGCTAGTCACTCCTAGTGCATAAGCCACATTAGGACGTGTACATGTCATGGTACACATGATAGCTCCTACTGCACTAGCGTATGGGATCCTACTCATGCTTTCTCTCTCTTAAGATGTTTTGACAATCCTCCCTGTAATTCCAGTGCCTATTGGTAGATAGCCTCTTTTGGAATTCTCCATGTTTTACCTCTTTAAGATGGTATCAATTTACAAAGACTAGGAAAGTCCAAGCAGCTTCCTCAATCTATCTCTATAGATCCTTATTCCTAATATATAAGCTGTTTCTCCCAAGTCTTTCATGGAGAACTGTTCAGATAGCCAAATCTTGGTACTTTGTTGTGCCGTTATATCATTCCCTATGAGCAATATATCATCAACATACCATATGAAGAATATAATTGTGCTCCTATTAACCTTTATGTACACACAAGGTTCTTCTTGTTAAAGCGACTATTATAACTTCGAGAAGCTTTCTTTAGTCCATAAATGGATCTCTGTAGCTTGAAAATTTTATTATGATCAGACGGAGATGTGAAACCTTTAGGTTGTGTCATGTACACATCCTCTTCTAGCTCACCATTAAGCAAAGCTGTTTTCACATCCATTTGCCATATTTCATAATCATAGTATGCTGCCATAGCAAGCAAAATCCGAATTGATTTGAGCATTGTCACAGGAGAGAAAGTCTCGACATAGTCGACTCATTCTTTCTGATGATATCCCTTGGTAACAATACGTGCTTTGTAGGTCTCCACCTTTCCGTCTGCTCTAATCTTTTTCTTAAAAACCCATTTACAACCTATAGGTTTTATAACTTTTGAGGGTTCAAATAAAGTCCATACTTTATTTTCGTTCATGGATTCCGTTTACGATTCCATGGCCTT
Source organism: Nicotiana obtusifolia (assembly GCA_002018475.1). Classification (NCBI taxonomy): domain Eukaryota; kingdom Viridiplantae; phylum Streptophyta; class Magnoliopsida; order Solanales; family Solanaceae; genus Nicotiana; species Nicotiana obtusifolia. The sequence goes on from MCJB01007180.1 coordinate 38,294, forward strand.
TTGCCATCTCTCATAGTCAGAACTTTGTATAGCCTCTTCATAGGTCTTAGGGTCATAATCATTATGATCAATCCATTTGATACATCATATTGTACCATTAGATTTAATCTAGTTGGTACATGACGTTATCGTGTAGACCTTCTAAGAGGCGCTTGTACAACTTGTTCACCTTGTGCTAGATTTGGTTGTTGTTCAATTTGGTTTGGAACTGGTTCATGTAACAACCCGGCCTGTCGTTTTGCTTTCTAGATCCTCGTTCCCTTAAATAAGACTACCCCTATGTGTTTTTACTATTTTAGGACTTGCGGGGATGGTTAATTTGGGATTTGGAGGCTTGGGTTGAAATCATAATGCTTAGTTCCTTAGTTGGTTTTTCAAATGGCAAAGTTTGACTTTTGGTCAACATTTTGAGTAAACGACCTCAGAACCAGGATTTGTCGGTTCCAATAGGTTCGTATGATAATTTTAGACTTGGGCGTATGTTCGGATCAGATTTTGGATGACCCAGGAGTGTTTCGGTGCTTAAGGTTGAAGGTTGGCTTATTGAAGGTTTAAAAGTTTTTTAAATTTGGTTTGGAGTAAGTTTTGGTGTTATCGAGATCCATTTGGGATTTCGAGCTGGGGAATAGTTCCGTACGGTAATTTAAGACTTGCACACAAAAATTAATGTCATTCCGAGTAGTTTAGGTTTGATTCGGCGCGTTCGGAAAGAGTTGGAAGAACTTGAAGTTCATAAGTTGATCCTATTGGTTTTGGGTTGCAATTCTTAGTTCTAATGTTGTTTTCCGTGTTTCGAGGATGTGAGCAAGTCCGTTCTATGTTTACAAACTTAATGGTATGATTGGACGAGGCCTCGGGTGCCATCCGGACGATGCTCGGATCGATTTAGAGCCCAAAGGGCTGCTGGTGCACCAGTTCTGGTGTGCCCGCATCTGTGAGCTTTTGGCCGCAGATGTGAGCTTGCAGAAGCAAGTCCAGGGCCAGAGAAGCGCAAGGGAGGGGCTGTCTAGTGGTCGCAGAAGTGGGGAAAGGGCCGCATCTGCGAAGGCACAGGTGCGGGATTCCTACCGCAGAAGCAGCCTGGGCTAAGGCCTGTAGACCGCAAAGCGGTGAGACTTCTGCAGGGACTCACTTCTGCGAGGAAGCGACCGCAGGTCTGCTTGGAGGCTGACCAGGCCTGACCGCAAATGTGACCTGGCTTTAGTTCGTGAGGGGTTAGTCTAGCAGGTCCATATATCCAGCACTGCTGCCTCCTCGGGGTGTTCCAGTGCGAGCTTATTTCAGCGCCATGGAAGAGAGTACTTACCACCCGAGAGGTTGTTTCGACTTCAGGTCAGCAGTCCGCCATACCGAGAGGTTGTTTCGACTACGGGGATCTTAGTCACGTGTGGAGGTTCTGCCCCAGGCTTCGAGTCAAGGCAGTGCAGTAGGGTCAGCAGCCTATGAATCCAGCATCAGTTGCCCCACCAGTCATCCGGTCGCCCAGAGGCGGAGGGTAGGTGGATAGGGGCCTTCCTATAGATGGAGGCCAACCAGGACGCGTTCCAGCCAAATTTTATGCCTTCCTAGCGAGACCAGATGCAGTGTCCTCAGATGCCGTGATTACAGGTACTATTTCTATCTGCGGTAGGGATGCTTCGATACTATTTGATCCGGTGTACATATTCATATGTTTTATCTCTGTTTGCTCATTACTTGGGTGTTCATCCTGAGTCCTTGGATACTCTTGTTTATGTGTCCACACCAGTGGACGATTCTGTTATTGTGGATCGGATCTATCGGTCTTGCATTGTTACGTTATGTGGTTATGAGACTAGGATCTTCTGTTGCTTGATATGACCGACTTTGAGGTCATCCTAGGCATGGATTGGTTGTCTCAATATCACGCCATCCTTGATTGCCATGCCAAGACTGTTACCTTGGCGATGCCAGAGTTGCCTAGACTGGAGTGGAGGGGTTCGTCTATCAGTGCATCTAGTCGGGTTATTTCCTTTCTTAAGGCTCAGCACATGGTCGAGAAGGGTTGTTTGGCTTATCTAGCTTATGTTCGGGATACTACTACAGAGACTCCAGCGGTTGATTCAGTGCCCGTAGTCAGGGAGTTCTCCGATGTGTTCCCTTCTGATCTCGCAGGTATGCCACCAAATTGTGATATTGATTTCCGTATTGATTTGGCTCCTGGTACATAGCCTATATCTATTCCACCATACTTCATAGCTCCAAAAGAGTTGAAGGAGTTGAAGGAACGACTTGAGGAGTTGTTAGCAAAAGGGTTCATCAGACCGAATGTGTCGCCTTGGGGTGCACCAGTGTTATTTGTGAAGAAAAAAGATGGGACTATGTGGATGTGCATTAATTACCGCCAGTTGAACAAAGTTACGATTAAGAACAAGGTACCCGTTGCCGCTATTGATGATTTGTTTGACCAGGTGCAGGGTGCTAGGGTGTTCTCTAAGATCGACTTGAGATCGGGGTACCATCAGCTAAAGATTCGGGATTCCGATGTTCTGAAGAGTGCTTTCCGAACTAGATATGGCCATTATGAGTTTTTAGTGATGTCCGTTGGTTTGACTAATGCCCCGGCGGCGTTTATGGATTTGATGAACCGATTGTTCAGGCCTTATATTGATTTGTTTGTCATTGTCTTTATTGATGACATTTTGATCTACTCACGTAGCACGGAGGAGCACGAGCATTATTTGAGAGTGGTGCTTTAGACCCTGCGGGAATAGAAGCTATATGCTAAGTTCTCCAAGTGTGAGTTCTGGTTAGATTCTGTGGCATTCTTGGGGTATGTTGTATCAGGCGAGGGTATTAAGGTAGACCCCAAGAAGATCGAGGCAGTTCAGAGTTGGCCTCGTCCTACCATAATGACTGAAATCAGGAGCTTCCTGGGGTTAGCAGGTTATTATCGTCGATTTGTGGAGGGCTTCTCATCTATTGCAGCACCTTTGACTAGATTGACCCAGAAGGGTGCTCCGTTTCGATGGTCTGAGGATTGCGAGGCGAGATTTCAGAAGCTCAAGACTGCATTGACTTTTTGCCTTCCGGTTCAGGGTTGTATATTGTGTATTATGACGCCTTATGCGTTGGTTTGGGTTGTGTATTGATGCAGGAGGGTGAGTTATTGCATATGCTTCACGTCAGGTGAAGCCCCAAAAGAAGAATTACCCTATACACGATATGGAATTACCCTGTCTCCATTATATCAGATAGAGACCTTCAGTTTACTTCTCATTTCTGGAGGGCAGTATAGAGTGAGTTGAGGACCCGGGTAGAGCTCAGCACAGCCTCTCATCCGTAGACCGATAGACAGTCGGAGCGGACAGTTCAAATTTTGGAGGATATGCTCAGAGCACGTGTGATTGACTTCCGGGGGCAGTGGGATCGATTCTTGCCTTTGGCCGAGTTTGGTTACAATAACATTTATCAGTCCAATATCGAGATGGCTCCATTTGAGGCTTTATATGATCCGCGATCGTTTTCCCATCTGATGGTTTGGGACCAGCGAGGCTAAGTTATATGGTACTGATTTAGTGAAGGATGCCTTGGAAAAGGTAAAGTTGATTTAGAAGCGACTTCGCACAGCATAGTCCAGACAGAAGAGTTATGGGATCAGAAGGCGTGTAATTTATCATTTATGGTAGGCGAGAAGGTTCTCTTGAAGATCTCGTCGATGAAGGAAATCATGAGGTTCGGGAAGAAGGGCAAATTGAGCCCAAGGTTTATAGGTTCATTCGAGGTGTTGAGGCGAGTTGGGGAGGTTGCTTATGAGCTTGCTTCGCTTTCCACTATCGGGAGTTCATCTAGTTTTCCACGTGTCTAAGCTCCAGAGCTATCATGCCGACAGGTCGCATGTGTTAGACTTCAGCACGGTTCAGCTAGATGAGAGCCTGGGTTATGAGGAGGAGCCAATTGCCATTGTTGATAGGCAGGTTCGCCAGTTGAGGTCCAAGAATATTTTTGCGGTAAAAGTTCAGTGGAGGGGCCAACCAGTCGAGGAGGCGACTTGGGAGGCCGAGGAGGACATGCAGAGCAGATATCCACGCTTATTCAGCACTCCAGGTATGATTTTAGACTCGTTCGGGACGAACGTTTGTTTAAGAGGTGGAGAATGTAAAGACCCGACCGGTCATTTTGCTTTTTAGATCCCCGTTCCCCTTAATAAGACTCCCCGTATGTGCTTTTACTGTTTTAGGACTTGCGGGGATGGTTAGTTCGAGATTTGGAAGGGTTCGGGTTGAAATCAGAACGCTTAGTTCCTTAGTTGGCTTTTAAAAGGCTAAGTTTGACTTTGATCGACATTTTGAGTAAACGACCTTAGAACTGGGATTTGACGGTTCCAATAGGTTCGTATGATAATTTTGGAGTTGGGCGTATGTTTGGATCGGGTTTTGGATGACCTGGGAGCATTTCGGCGCTTATGGTTGAAGGTTGGCTTATTGAAGGTTTAAAAGTTCTTTAAATTTGGTTTGGAGTAGATTTTGGTGTTATCGAGGTCCGTTTGGGATTCCGTATCGGGGAATAGTTCCGTATGGTGATTTAAAATTTGCACGCAAAATTTGTTGTCATTCCGAGTAGTTTAGGTATGATTCGGCGCGTTCGGCGTGAGTTGGAAGAACTTGAAATTCATAAGTTGATCCTAATGGTTTTCGGTTGCAGTTATTAGTTCTAATTGTGTTTTTCGTGTTCTGAGGGTACAATCGAGTCCGTTCTATGTTTACAAACTTGATGGTATGTTTGGACGAGGTCTCGGGTGCCATCCGGACGACGCTCGGATCGATTTAGAGCCCAAAGGGCTGCTGGTGCACCAGTTCTGGTGTGCCCCCATCTGCGAGCTTTTGGCCGCAGATGTGAGCTCGCAAATGCGTGCCTAAGACCGCAGAAGTGCAAGGGAAAGGTTGTCTTGTGGTCGCTGAAGTGGGGAAAGGGCCGCATCTGCGAGCGCAGGTGCGGGATACCTACCGCAGAAGCGACTTGGCCTGTGGCCTGTAGACCGCAGAAGCGCTGAGACTTCCGCAGAAGAGGACTCGCTTCTGCGAGGAAGCGACTGCAGGTGTGCTTGGAGGCTGTCCAGGACTGACCGCAGATGCGACCTGGGTTCCGTAGATGCGGTTGACCATCCCCAGAAGCGAAATCACTGAAGGTAGTGAGGTCGTTTAAGACGGATTTAGACTATTGTTTTGACTCATTTCTTTCATTTTCTTGGGCGGTTTTTGGAGCTTTTGGAGAGGGGTTTCCACCTAGCTATTTGAGTAAGTAATATCTATCCAATGTGAGTTAAATACATAGATTATGGATAGATTTTAAGTGAAAATTTGTGAATATCATGGGTTTAGATGAATAACCCTAGGTTTTGATAAAAATAGGATTTACACACTAAAATGGTTATGGGATGGACTGAAAAATATATATTTGAGTTCGCGAGGTTATGGGTAACAACTTTCTTAGAAAATTTTCTGGAATCCGGGCACATGAGCCCGGTGATAAATTTTAGGAATCCTTCAATTGGGGTCGGGTAATCACTCTAGTAGTTACAATATGAACTTTTGAACATTTATTGATTAATTTATATAAAATTTGACTAGTTTTGGATTGTTTCGCATCGAGTTGAGGCTTTAGAATGAAATTGTGACCAGAAAGTGAGCCTTAATACGAGGTAAGTCTCGTGTCTAACCTTGTAAGATGAAATTTTCCCCATAGTTAATTCAAATTAATATTTTCTTCTAATTATGGGGGTTATGTACGCACGAGGTGACGAGAGTTCGTGCGTAGCTACTATTTATGCTTATGTCCGGGTAATTTAGGACCTAAATCATGAATTACTTGTAATGTTTGAACCCTATTTGTTAGTTTAAGTGTCTAAATTATATTAGAACTTGTTAGAGAAATTCTAAAAGACCGAATTTCACGTACTTGAATTATTAGAGTGGATTATTTGACCGTTAATGAAAATTGTATTACATTGTGTATTAGCGTTGTTATAACGTTTAAGTCAAATGCTTATAAAGTATCCTCTCTTTTTGTGGAGCGGGCCGAATGCCTTGGCAGTAGATAGATGCATCTATGATTCGTGCCTCTCGACCCTCGGCAGTGTAGACATTATTCTGGATCGGGCCGTACGACCTCGGCATAATCGTGCGTGATAACACTCAAAGTGTAATCATATATATTTGGTATCGTTCCCTGGCTTGAGAGGCAAAATTATATAAGATAGAAATTTATTTGGAACTTACTATGTGTGAAAGGATTATTTACTTTCTGCTTGTTATTGAGTTATTATTATTATTTACATAACCCATGCTCATTTTGAATTCTGTATTTCTTTACTATTAGCCCATAGCAAGTGTCGATGTCGACCCTTTTCACTACTTCTTCGAGGTTAGACTTGATACTTACTGGGTACATGTTGTTTTTGCGTACTCACACTACACTTCTGCACTAACCGTGCAGGATCTAAGGCAGGTGCATCTGGCAGTCCTATCGGTACGCATCCTAGATATCCCGATGCCTAGTGGTGAGCTATTTCCTAAGCTATTCTGCAGCCCCTAAAGTCTCTTTTGTATTTATTTTTTGTCTACTTAATTTTGGATAGTAGTTAGCGCTTTGTATATTCTACTAGTTGCTCATACACTTGTGACACCAGGTCTTGGCACATACATTAGTAGACTTTATGGTTTTAGAGCACTTGTATTACTGTGATTGTCAGTCAGTTATCTTCGTTTCATTTGTTGAATTTTCCACTCTTTAGTTCCCTATTAAATAAAATTTAATTACTTGAAAACTTATTAAAAGAGTAATAACGTGGTTTAATTCACAGTTGGCTTGCCTAGCGGTAATGTCGGATGCTATCACGGTCCATAGTAGAAATTGGGTCGTGACAGTTCATTAACCTGTTCTTGAACTACATTTAGTTCTTGAACTTCAACCGTTGAAGATGGCAACTTCTTTGTCAACTTCAAAACATCCAATAAAGATTCTTCAACTTGTGTCTCATGATCTTGATTTTGTATTGATTTATTAGTTTCTTGAACACCTCTATAATTTTCTTCCAAAAGAAATTTCCTTTCCAAAAAGGTTGCTCCTTTAGCCACAAACATTTTATGGTCAGAAGGGTGATAGAAATAATATCCCATTGTTTCTTTGGGATAACCAATGAAACTACACTTATCAGATCTTGAGTCAAGTTTATCACACTGCAGTCTCTTAACATAAGCTGAACTTTAATATGTTTAAGGTTAGGCTTACATATTTTCCGTATCTCATATGGTGTTGTAGAGACTGACTTAGTGGGAACTTTATTAAGTAAGTATGTTGCTGCTTCCAAAGCATATCCCCATAAATTTATTGGAAGATCAGTGGATCCCATTATAGATCTTACCATATCTAATAAGGTTCTTCCTTTCAGACACACCATTGTGTTGTGGTGTTCCCGAAGGTGTCCACTGTGAGAGAATTCCATTCTTTTTGAGATACCTAGTAAAATCTTCACTAAGATATTCTCCTTCTCTATCAGACCTTAGTACTTTGCTACTTTTACCAGTCTGTTTCTCAACTTCACTACTGAACCTTTTGAATATCTCAAAAGATTCAGATTTGTGTTTCATAAGATACACAAATTCATATCTTGACATATCATTAGTGAAGGTGATGAAGTAAGAATATCCACCTCTAGCTTGAATTTTCATGGGCCCACAAACATCTGTATGAATTAGTCCCAATAATTTAGAAGCTCTTTCTCCACTTCCAATAAATGGAGACTTGGTCATTTTTTCTTTAAGACAAGATTCACAAGTTGGATATGATTCAAAATCATACTTGTCAAGGTACCCTTCCTTGTACAACTTGTTAATTTTTTTCTCTCCAAAATGACCAAGCCTTCAATGCCAAAGGTATATATGATTTACTTGATCATCTCTTTTCCTCTTAGGACTAGAAACATACATAATCGAATTTGAATTCACATTAGGTAAGACATAAACATCATGTTGAAGATAGCCATTCATATAGAAATCATTACCATAATGAATAGAGCAAATACCATTACCTATGATAATGCGAAACCCACGCTTGTCCAACGTAGAAGCTGAAATTATGTTCGAAAAATAAATTTAGGAACATAATAACAATCATCTAGCATATGTACTTTGCCCGAAGGCATTTTAAAGAAATTGATCCTACAGCTGTAGCTGCAACTTTTGCACCAGTTCCAACTTGTAGATTAATTTTTTCTTGATTTAGTCTCCTACTTATCTTGAACCCTTGCAACATATTGTAGATTTTATAACCATTTTCAGTATCTAATACCCACAGTGAACAATTAGTAGTAGCAGTAGTAGCTAAAGAAACCTTGAAAATATTTTTCATTAATGTCTCACTTTGTTTCTTATCCTTTAGAGTTGCAAGATACTCCTTGCAATTTCTCTTCCAATGCCCTTTCTTCTTACAGTGAAAACATTCAGCATCATATACTGGTTGCAAGATCAGATCTTCAGAAAGCACCTTACCAAGCTTGTACCCCAACTTCTCAAGTTTTTCGGTAAGATCAATCACATGATTGACATGGGGTCCAACTGAAGAGTTTCCAATATCCAACTGTGTATCAATCATCTTCTTAAGATATTCAATGATTGCAGCTGGATCTATATTCTGATGTTTCCTCTGGAGTTCAGAACTCATAGAAGCGAGAATGATGTGTTTCCTAGCAAGGCATTCTTCTAAGTATTTCTGATAAACCTTGATGCCTTCAATATCATTCTCTGATGGGATTATCTTTGCAGGCTTATAGATCACATCAATAAGCTTTTCATGCATGAGAACAATTCTCAAATTTCTATACCAGTCATCAAATTTTGGTCCTACCAACTTGTTGGTCTCAAGTATTCACGTTGTGATATAACAGATATATTGAAAATCTAAAATATAGAAAAGAAAAGGCAATAATATAAGAACATATTTACATATATCAAAAGACATGGACTTTTATCTAAATGATATTTTCACTAATTATTTTAAATTATTTACCCTCATTATAGTTTAAAAAATCTCTATTTCTGTTAGTGGAGTAAAGAAATCCTTTAATATGTATGAGCCCCTTGAAAGTCAAGTCGTTTCTCACATATATTTTAAAGGTAGGTACTTTTACCAATTGTATCCCCATATAATTTTCTTGGTAGTCAGTCGATCCTATTGGCATAATTGAGTTCAACCATCATGAAAGCAAAGAACTTATTAAATTTTGTACTCTCCCGGTTAGTCCAGGCGTCTAGTGTAAAATTAAATAATTCTTCCAATCCATGCATCTAATGCAATAAATAATTTTAACATACTCTCGAACTATAAGTCTCCTGGTTGTCAGGCCGCTCCTTATAAACAAGAAATAAATAAAATTATTTATTTTGATGGGTTAAGAACTCAAATTTTAGTAAGAGGGAGTTGTTACTAAAACAACTTTTAATAACATGAAGATCAAATATTTTATGGTACATAAATTTAGTTCAAGTTGTCTACATGCTTAGTCCTAAATTAATTTACATCACATGTAATAAATAATTCAAAATTATGGAATGAACAAGCTCGTGACATAAAAACGAAATTCAACATCTTCTAACATGTTTATCTTATATATCACATAAAAATAATTCATGCCAGAAAACTATTATTAATTAAAATCTCATGAACTAATAAAAATCAAAATAACAGTAGAATCCAATAACCTATTATAGATTACCGTTGTATCTAATGCAAACATTTAAAATTCAAGCGAGGAACTATCTCAATAGCTTAACTTATATCTATACATATTTTATTCACAATAAAATTATATCAATCAATGTGCATTCCGTCACGACCCAAAATTCACTATAGGCCGTGATGGCGCCTAACATCGCCATCAGGCAAGCCAACAATGCTTTATCAATTAAATTACTCATTTTAGTATTTTGATATCATAATTTTCCTTAATTGAACAGTATAAAATAGAATTTACAGAGTAAATAAAAATATTTACACGAACTACAATAATGAATAACCTGAAGGAACCCCCAAAGGTATCACAAGTGCACGAGCATTTTCTAAGGAATATAGTAACAATACAACATCTGTCCCAAATGTAATAAGACAAAATAAAATAAATAGTACAGTGGAGACTCGGTGGACTGCGATGCGTAGCCTGGAATGTAGATCACATAAAGTCTCCTCAACAGGTGCGCCTACTCGCCAAGGTGCTCATCAATGAGCCTGTCAGATCCTACACATTTAATGCAGAAGTGCAGCATGAGTACGTAAATCAGCGCATACCCATTAAGTATCTAGGGGCTTTTAATTATAGGTGACAAATAGGTTTTAAAATTGAGTTGGGGTAACTCTAGTTTTTTTAATTGAGTAGGGGTGATAAATTTTGGATTAGTGATTAGGGAGGTTTGACTCACCCCAAAGTTATATTTTTAACACTTTAGCCCAGAGCTTTATTTTTTATATTTTAAACTCAAGTTTTATTTTTAACACTTTAGCCCAGAGCTTTATTTTTTATATTTTAAACTCGAGTTTTATTTTTAACACTTTGACCCAACCCACATAAACCCTACTGGGGGAAAAACGCGCCAAATATCAAAAGCCCCTGCGCCGTTTCCACCATTTTTGCCTCTTCTTTTTTGCTTCATTTCTTCTTCTTGTTGCTGCTTCTTCTTGCTTCTTCTTCTTATTCTGCTGCTCGTTTCTTCTTCTTCGTCTTCTGCGTCTTCTTATTCTTCTTCTTGTTCTTGTTCTTCTTGACTGATTTTTGCTCAAGAAAGAAAAAAATAAGACCACCTGATTTTGCAATTTTGTTGACTGGATTTCATTCGTGTAGCAATGGGAATTACTTCATAACTCATTCCATTGTTCTTCTTGTTCTTCTTCTTCGTCCGCCATTATTGCTCAAGAAAGAAAAAAACGTGACCACCCGATTTTGTAATTTTTTGACTGGATTTTGTTGGTGCAGCACTGGCAATTACTTGGGAGTGGTTTTCGCTCATTTGGTAAGTACCACAATGCTGTTTTATTTCGATTTTTCACCTGAGTATAAATCTACTGATTTTCCAACAACTTACAGTAGCTGTTGTAGTTGTTGCAACGTGCAATGTGGTTGTTGCAACTTCTACAACAGATTATGAAGTTGTTGGAGTCAGCTTCAGTTTTTGTCTGAAACAGAACCCAATAAACTGAAGCCATGTCCAACAGATTATTGACTTGCTGCAACAAGTAATACACTTGTTGCAACAACTCAACAATCTGTTGGACATCTTCAACAGTCTGAAACATTACCCCAAAAAAACTAAAGCTGATTCCAACAGATTAGTGAGTTGTTGCAACAAGTTTACTACTTGTTGCAACAACTCGACAATCTGTTGGACATCTTCAACAATCTGAAACATTACCCCAAAAAAACTAAAGCTAATTCAAACAGATTAGTGAGTTGTTGCAACAATTTTATTACATGTTGCAACAAGTTAATAATATGTTGGAACAAGTGCTGCAGCTGTTTCATTTTGTTATAGATTGGTATGTACTCTCATGACCAATTTTTTGTTAAACAAAATATCTTCAGGTACCTCGAACACCTCTAATGGAGGACTCAATAACAATAGGGGTTGATTGCCATGGTGAATGGATCGAGAAGAATAATCGATATATTTGGCGATGGAAGGATAGTGACACGTTAGAGACGATAGCGATGACTGTCCAAAGAGATGTTATGTTCGATGATTTTGTGAACCTAATTATCACCTATTGCGAATTAACTTGTGAACCAAAAGATCTTGCCATCACTTACATGCACAGCTCTTTTGAGAATCAGAGGGTCTTGCCATTTAAGATAACTGATCAGGTTCGTTTGTGTGCTTATTTGAATGATGTAGCTAGGCCCATTTTTAAGGGTATACGTTATTGGAAGCCCAATAGAGAACCACAATATATCTCAAGACCAACAAGATGTGTTAAATGATGAATTAGATGGGGTGGATGTGGATATCCCAGATAATGGAAGTGGGGCTGACCCGATCCCTATACCTGAAGTTGCGAGCAATACAGTGGGCACTACACAATCAATGCAGTCTAGCCATGTTCAAGATGATGAAACAGGTTTTTATAAAGGAATGTCATTCAAGAACAAGGAAGAACTAGCCACTTGGTTGAAACTTTCTTGCTTGAAGAAAGATTTTAGAATCAAGAAGGTGATTAATTCGCGTACTGTGTATTGCTTCAGATGTGTACAACCGGAGTGCAAGTGTTGGATGAGGGCTGTGAAGCTTTTAAGTTCTGACAGATTTTGTATCAGAACCTACATAAAGCATCATACATGTAATAAAAT